>NDGM010945929.1:0-38761 GCA_002564305.1 Octomys mimax | reverse complement strand
ACTAAAAGTCTGATCTGTGTAGTGAGACCCTGTAGACCCTGTACTAAATACATTTTAAAAAAAAAAAAATCAAACTCAGGGTCTTACACTTGCCAGGCAGGTGCTGTGCTGCTGAGCTACATACACAGCGAGGGCCATGTTGTAACCACGTGGCTCAGTAAGGGGCAGAAGGAGGGATAAATATGACAGGGGCACAAGGGCTCCAAGGAACCCATCCCAAGGGAGTGTTTCTCAAGCCCAGAAAAGGGGCCTGCTGCCTCAGTAGCCTTCCTGGGGCACCTCAAGGCTAGGACTGCAGCTGAGGTGGAGGAACCGAGCCAGGAGGGCTGGAGGAACTTCACAACAGAGGTATCCAAGTTATCCTGCTTGTGACTGCTGACTCCTAGAAGTCCTGCTTCCCTGGCAAGGTTGTCATTTGGTGATGTCAGTACTAGACTGATTCCTAGCAGATGACACCAGAGCCAAGGGATAGAGGTGGCCATTGTGTAGGGATCAACTCAGTGAAACTTGCTATTGCTACTTGTTTGACTTCAATAAGCCAAGCTTCTGCCAAGAGTGTATCATCTCCTCTGCACATCGATGGAGTCCTGTGACCCCTCTTCACCTCTTTTCTGTGACCTCATGGCTTGTCTAGAGAGCACAGAAATGTTTCAGAGCAACAACAACAACAAAAAAAAGACATTTCCAAAGGTCTCCTGGTGAATCTGGAAATGTGCTGCCATGAATTTAGCCTCTTCTAGGTTTACTGTGGTATAGGGAATTAGGTGGGAACAGGAAGGCTCAAGCTGGGCTCCCATCTACCCCTATCTGCCTGGAAGCCCCTGGCAAAGTGACAAAGAACCTGGCCTCCATATCTGCAAGACCACTGTAACCACAAGAGGCCCCTCTGTCTCTAGGTCCCTGTTCTAGAAACAGAAGATCTTAAAGGCCAGGGTCTCTGGTATTCCAGGTCCATCGTACCTCAGTCCCTACTGGGCCCCAATTCCTGTGCCAAGAGGTAGAAACACTCAAAATGGAAATTCAAGGTCCCAAGCACTTGTGTCTCCCACTCTCCATGAATGTAATCAGCTGAAAGAAGATTGGCCTTTTGTACTGTGTTAAGTTCCACTCAGAAATTAGCATTTTCTTTTTAGATGTGGCTGTTGGTCTGCCAATCACAAGATAAGCTCCTTTCTCTCAAGGCTGCCAACACTCAGGCCAACAACAGGTCAACCTCTCCAGATCAGTGACAGTGTACCGCAGTCAGCTGCAGAAGCCTGCCTCCAATGGTACACATCAAGCCCCTCCATTGCTGCTGGAAGGTCCGAGAGCTGTGCCAGAGGAACTTGGCATGTGTGTCCATCAGCTGTCCCCTTCAAGCCCACTGGAACAAACTAATTGCAAAAAGCCCAGAGCAGGAGGTGGTCAATATGCTGTATTGTAGGAACAAATGCCTGTCAACTGCCAGGCAGTTGAGGTACAATTGAAATTATGAGTAATTTGCTAAATCAGAGCCAACAGAACAAAGGAAAAGAAAGTAGGTTTAAATATAGATTTGCATTCCCAATGAAATGTTTCACCTGTAAACCTTTGTTTCTTCAGTAATTTGTTGAAAAATGCAAACACTCGCTGTAATTTCAAGGCTCAGCCCCACTTAAATGCCTCCTCCATCGCAGCCTGTCAAGTCTGATTCTTCTTAGTGGGATAATCAATCTGTGCCTCCATGGGGTCCTGTTCTGTTTGAAATCCCAGGATCTGAACGTGTGTCCCAGACAGGAGGGGCCTTGTGCTCATGCTGAGCATCCCTCGGAACAGGCAAGGAGGTCTCAGAGTCGATCACAACATTGACGCTGGTTTTCCAAAGCCCCCCAGGGACCATGCTGTCTGCCATTCAAAAGCATGTCCCCTCAGGGACATAGAGTCTCCAAGTGGACTTGGACACTTTTCTCACAAGGAAAAAACCCCAAGCAATAGATCACCTCCTCCTTGGAGCTGCCAGAGGAAGGTAGACTCAATGCTGTCACAGGCACCTTCCCAGAGAGTGGGATAGCTGCTAGGCAGGGAGCAGTGCCTCAGGGCTTTCTCACAACAGATCCTGGAATTCATTCTTTTCTTCATTTGCACCATAATGTGCAGAAGGCCAGCTCCCAAGCAGGACTGTGGGGTTCAGGGGTAGAAGAGACAGGCAAAGAACTGTAATAGCTCAGTTGGCATCAATGGGAAAACAGCAGGGAGCCCCTAATTGTGGTCAGAGGGACAACTAAATGCATTACAAGGGACAGATGGCCTCCCCAGGTACAAAGGAAAAAGGCACAGTTGAGGCAAAGGCTCAGAGGCAGGAAGTTGCCAGGAATTTGATACTGCGTTTCAGGGAAAGGCACAGCGGACCTCTTGGGTTCCTCTAACCACTGGGACTTAATCCTGGAGGGAATCCCGGTTCCCCTCTCCAGGAAGAGGAAGTCATGGCCAGGGACTGTGGCAATCCAGTTTGATTTCAACTTGGTCCAGCTCTGCCTCTTACTCTCCCTCAATCCAAGTCCTCGCCTACAGGATAGGCCTAGCCAGGGCCTGCCTCCCCTCCACTTCCTCCCACCCAAGCTGTGTGGCTCAGCCTGTCCCTCCTGTCAGGCAGGAGGGAGCTCAAGGTCCTGCTCCCTCCCAGCCTTAATCCTTCCCTCCACTCATCCTGCTGCCCATCTTGGTCTCCCTGGTGCACCATGGTCTCCCTGCTTTGTTTTGTGATAACACCCAGGCATACTTCTGGTAGACCTGCACTTTCACACAAAGATTTTTGAAAGGAAAAAGCCCACTCACACACATGACCAGTCAGACTGAAACACAACATAGACAAAGTTGTCATAGTCTACAGAGTGGAATGAATACCTACTTTATCCAAGTCCATCAGCTCCCAGTGCTGAGAAACACAGAGGAGGTAGACAGAGCCTTGACCCTCAGCACATGGCAATTCAGAAACTTCAGCTGAGGGCTGGAAGAAATCAGTCTATGTTCAAAGGGACTTTTGTGTAGATTCATGTAATGTCTGGAGACCATTAGTTTGACTCCCGTCTGTTACGGGTGCAGTATGAGCCTGGGGATTCAAATGATCATGGAGGTCACAAAACCAGAGTTCAAATCCAGTGACAAATTTACCCAGCACTTCCTGAGCCTGTGTGTCCTGGAAAACTGCTCTCCCATGACTGCTGGAGCTCTCCAGAGATATACAGGATGATCCCTTATTCCACAGATGGAAAGCTAGATTACCCACCATTTAGAATCCCAAGCTTGCTGCCCACTGTCTGCAGAGTAACTATGCTCGGTGAGTGAAACTCAGCCAGGAAGATGGGGCCTAGGACAATGGAGGTCCCTAATGAAGCGGTACTCTGGGCCTGAGTCAGGCAGCTTTGTGCCACTGTAACAAGACACCCAAGACAATCGACTTACAAGAAAAAAGGTCTATTCAGCTACCAGTCCTGGAGTTTCCAGTCCATGATTGGATAGACTTATTGCTTTGGGCTTCTGGTGAAGGTTCCAGATGGCAATGGGAGCTCATGGAGGAGATGCTGCCCATCTGTGACTAGAAAGAAAAAGAAATAAAGAGCAGCCAGGACCCCACGGTCCCCTTCAGAGTTTTACCAGCAACCCGGGGCAGCCCACATCCCAAAGGTTTCAGCACCTCTGAGTAGCACCGCCCTGAAGACCAGTCCTCCAGCACACAGGCCTTTAAGGACAGTTCTCCAAGCCACAGCAGGGCTGTGCCTCCCCCTTGGAAGACTTCTGCTGGTATGGGGAATGGACTGAGACCCTTGCAATGCTTGGGACGTGTGGGTCAACCTGTTGACAAATATGACCTCAGCCTGGTGTCTTTGTGCCTTTGGGTGGAGAGATTGGTCTCTTCTCCAAAGCCTCAAGGTAGCCTGCCAGGAGCCCTCAGTCCGAGGATGTGTACCTCAGGGCTTAAGAACGTTGTCTCTGCTGCTGGGTCCGGAACTATCCTCAGTCCCCAGTAAGGATGCTTTTATTTTCCCAACCTCCCTGCTTCCTGTTTACTTGATATTTGTGGTGAATCACATCACAATCCAGGCCTCCCTCCTGCCCCATGGTAAACTGCCCTGGCTGTGACCGCATCTCTGAGTGCTGCAGGAGCAGTAACAGAGCATTGGCAATCCTCCTGCTGGGGCCTGAGCTGCTACAGGAATAATCCAGAACTGTGAGGGAGGCTTTGAAGGTGATCCTCGGGTGAGATTGCCAGGCTGGCACTTAAAGAGACCCAGCTGCAAGTGTTTAATCTGCCCACTCGCCTCTCCCTTCTTGCTGATTCCAGTCAGCCCAGATTCCAGAAGCGGAGGCGCAAGCCTTCTCATCTTCCCTGCCAGAGCCCTGCCATTCCCACCTCCTACCAGTGCAAGTGAGGACAGTTCCAGGGTCTCTGGGCAGGACTGCAAGACCAGGCTCTAAGCACACACCCGTGTGGGTCAAAGCAGTGGAACAGGGATGTATCTCCCTCTCTCGTCAAGGTCAAACTCCTGGAGCTCTTGGGAGGAAATCTGCTGTCCATCATTTAGCAGAGGGCTCCTTCTCCAAGCATTTCTACAGGATGGGATAGCAGTGGCCCAGGGGACCATCCAGGCCCAGAATGACTCTTCAGGACTCAGAAGTTCCATTCTGGTCAGGGTCCTGAGTTGAGCTTCAGATCATCCTGGGAGTCCACCATGGAGAACACTAGCCAGGGGGCTGCACCCTTATCCTGGCTGCTCCTCCCAAACCTGCCCCAACCATGGGAAGCTCACCCTGCCCTTACATCCTCCTAAAGGATCCACACCACCGTAGCCACCTCCTCCCTCGAGGGCTACTCAAAACCATCCCTCTGTAAATTAGCCTCAGATGTGCGTTGGCAGTAAACACTGCTCCAGGAAGCTCCACGGTCTGTGCTCACCCCTTGCTGTGGCACTCAGGCCATCAGGGCACAGGAGACCACATAGAGCTAAGCAGGAGCCAGGTGACAGCTGACTCTCCCAGATGCAACCCAGTGGCTTCACACATTAGCTCATGACACCGGCTCCACACCTATGCTAAGCAGTGCGGAAGCCTTCCCTCGCGGCCCCCCTCAGCCCTTCTGTATTTCGCCACAGGCCATGGGCAATGTCAATCCCTGGGCCACTGCTGGAAAAACAGGCAAGGCCAGCTTTCCCTGAGGCCTCCACTGGGGCCGGGGGAAAATTGAGACAGCATGGGAAATGCTTATTTTTCTCACACATCCACTTTCCAACTTTGTAAAAACTAACAATGAGTGATTCTGAGATAAGAGAGTGATTTATTCTGAGCCAACACAAAAGACTGTGCCCAGAACAAACCTCAAGTTAAACACAGGACCTGCGCCAAGACATGGTCCCTGCTATAAAAATTCCATAAGCCCTTTATAGTCCCAAAAGAAAGCCAGTGAGGTCTTCAGGAGACAAAAGACAAAAAGATGGAGAACCACCCACAAGACTGGCTGCTGTTTTCAGCTAGGTAAGGGAAACTACCCACAGCATCCAGTGCTGTCTCCTTCCCAGCTCTAAATGTGACAGAGGCCAGAGGTCAGAGGAGCTGGCATACATGATAAGATTCTGTCCAGTGGACATATGGAAAATGCTAACCCAGACACGAAGGCCTTTCAGCCAGATGTGGCCTCTCACATGACAACTCCCTCTGGCTGAGACCCACACTCAGCTCTACTGCATGGCCAAGAGGGCCCCTGTGATGTGGGCCAGCAAGACTGGCAGGTCCACCTAGATGTCCATTTGCACTTTTCTGCCTCCAGCCTGGTGGTTATGTGCTGTGGTCCTATTCCTGGGTTGGGGGCATGTGGAGAATGGCAGGGAGTGGCTGGCCCTTCTGTGTGGCAGGCCTGGAGGCAGAGGACTCTGTGCGTTAGCAGCTCCCATTTCTAAAGACATTGTAAGTGTGACAGGTGCACACTGTGCTCCTTGGTCAAGTATGATTGTTGTGGCTAACAGTGTTATGTTGTGTCACTTTCAGAGGCTGAGGCAGGAAGGTGACAGGTTGTGGCTTACTGAGACCCTATCTCAAATTTTAAAAATAAACAAAAAGAGCCTGGGAATATAACTCTGTGTGAAGGTCCTGGATTTAATCCCTCGCACAGCAAAAGCAAAACAACAAAAAAAGCAACATGTATTCCTGGCTTTCTGAGCCATTCAGTAGAAGAGTTAGAGAACAAAGGAGGCTGTCTGCTTCAAATCTGTTTTAGGTCATGAGTGTCAAGAGTTCAAAGGAAATGTTTATCTGAAAACCCAGATCCTATTGGCCCCTGACTGATTGAAGAGCAGGGATTAGAGAGAATGTTCTTACAGCAAGGGAGGTTTGTTTTCCAGGGCTACTATCAAAACAAGTACAAGCTGGGGGTTCTAAACAATGGAATTTCATTCTCACAGTTCTGGGGGGTCAGAAGTCCAAAATCAAGGTGTCACAGGTCCACACTATTGAAGAAGGGCCACTACCCAGCCTCTTCCAGTAAGGCTGCCTGAGCAGGGGTGGCAGGGATGTCCTATGATTGACAGTATCCCAGGGATTCCTTGCCTTGCTGATCTGTTTCAATCTCCACATGACATTCTCCTTGTATCATCTGTCCAGATTTCCCTCCTATTAGGCTACTGGTCATTGGAGCAGTGTGACCTCAACTACTAATTCTGTCTGCAAAAGACCCTATTTCCTAACAGGGTTGCTTCCAGGCAGTTACACTTGAACACCATGCAGCCCACAGCAATGAGGGTTTATGGCTGTGGACTTTGCTCATGTCCTGGGCTGGTAAGCTCACGCATTTGGCTACTCTGCAAGAGACATGGGGAACTCCGCATTCCTGCTATCCTTGAACAGGGTTTCCTGACGTTTTTTCATTCACCTTCCTGATCTCAGCTTAGAAGCTTATCAGCCTTCATTCATCATCTGAGCCTTCCAGGAGGAGAAGCCAGACTGTCAGAGCCCCAACACCCAGCATGGCTGTAGCCACTAGGGCATCATGAGAAGCCTGTATGGAAGGAAGGGCTCTTCTTCTACTGACAGATCTCTCAGCAGTGCTAAATATCCTCCTCTACCTTGTTAACAGACATCGACTGCAGGAAGAAGACAGCCTTGGCTAGGTCTTGCATGGCAAACAGCTACTTGGATTGGATGAGGTCTCTGGTCCCACACACTTGTGTCCCAACAATATCTAAGCCCATGCCCTTTGCCTTACCTGTGGAAATGTGCCCTGCCCTTTCACTGCCCCTCTTGTGCTAGCAGATAAGGGGACCATAAGGGATCCAGCCTCAGTCTGGTTGTGCAGTATAGTATCCTGGCATGTGGAGGGGTCAGTGAGGGGCCCAATATGGCTGCCACAACATGAGTGGCAGGAATGAGCAGGGAGGGTGGGACCAGTCAGGGCCTTGGGTCATTTCAAGTGGCCTCATGTTCTGGGGTTACACCATCTTGGCAGCCTCCTTGCCTTGGGGCTATGCCTCACCCCTGGGGCTCCTTCAAGTGTTCCATCTAGATATGAAGGAAAATGCCTGTGTCCATCCCACACGTGCCAGGGTAACCCAGGTCTGAGCAAGGGCACCTCACAAATTTCACACCTTCCTTTCCTTGCTTTAACAATTGGGAACTGCAGACTTGACCTAGTGACTCCACCACACAGTTGACTAGTTAAACAGAGGCAGAAGCCACCAAGCCCCTGATGTGACCCTTGGCATGGCTGAGCATGTGATATCTTTGCAGCCTCCAAGGGATGAGAGCCTGAATGGGCTTCTGCAGGGATACCGGATCTACTACCGGGAGTTGGAGTCTGAAGCAGGCGTCAGTCCTGAGGCCAAGACACTCAAAAGCCCTTCTGCACTGAGAGCCGAGCTCACAGGTGAGCCATTTACCCCTGCCTGGGACCACCCCACGCGGGGCAGGAGACCTTGCACCATGGGAGCCTGGAGGGGCACAGACTCAAGCTGGGGGCCTGGATCACATGGTTTGTAGTGGTAGCAAGTAGAGCACAGGTGGGGCTGTTGGGACACAGCTAGAGAGCAAAGGGGCCTTGAATGCCATGGACAAGCACCAGGCCCTAGGGAAGCATGGCTATGGCATGTGCTGATAGCATAAGCCTGAGACAGAGGCTAGACCAGCCCCACCATGGGAAGACAGGCTCTGCTGTATTCACAACACGTGGCCTCAAGCTGCATCCTGGCATCTCCCACTCTTGGCCTGACCGAGGCCTGGCCTGCTCTGCCTTTGGTCCAGCTGTCACTCAGGCAGCCTCAGGAATAGCAGGAGCCCTCATCCCACACCTCTTCTCTCAGAAAGGAGTGGAGGCTTTTATCTCCTAGCCCCCCACCATGGTGTCACAGAAAACCCACCTGTTCTTGACAAGGCCACAGGCCGTAGGTCTAGAAATGTGCCCCTGGGCAGCGCCTTCCATGTCTCCACCCCTCTCAGCAGGAGACTGCTTTCTAGCACTGGGTGTCTCTCCCCAATGCCACAGAGCTTTGTACCCACAGAAGCGATTCTGATGGGTACAGGAGTAGTGCTACTGATCCTGAGGAAAGAAAGTGGCTGTATTTTACCTTTACCCCACCCAGAAGATGTCCCTTGCTAATGACCCCACCATTAGCATCTCCCTGGGCTTGCACAAAAGGCCCAGACTGTAGTGGGGCTGGGCACATACAACAGGTCACGTACAGGTGCTTAATTTAGGTGATCCTAGGGCAGGGCCCCACAGTGAGTGTCAGTAAGATGATAGCCCTGCTTTCTGGCAGTGCCCAGGAGAAATCATGCCAGAGTCTTCCCTGGCATAGCCAGACAGGATGGCAGGCCAGACACCATTCACAAGTTTGGTCCCATCAGAGGGTGGCCTGCCTCTGTCTGGCTTGGACTGGTGTCTTGAGCTTTGGTAGCCCAGGGGCTGATGGAAAGGGTATGGGCAGTACTGTGGGTGCCTCTTGGGGCATGTGTGGGAGCCAGCCACCTCCCCCTCTGTCTGCTGCAGTAATTGTGTCCCTTTGTGCTAACTGCTTTTATGCTTTGCTTACCCCTGATAGCCCAAAGCAGCTTCAAGACTGTAAACAGCAGTTCCAGGTTAACAACGTATGAATTAACACGTAAGTGTGCACGTCTCCAGCCGGAGGCCACTGTGACCAGGCCTTGCCAATTAAACTCTCAGTGGACCAGGGGAAACCAGGTTAGATTAATGGCTCTAATTTCTAGAGCATGCCCCTCCCATGCTGCTTTTCAATATGCTGAAATGATCAGGGGATGGGAAAGGAAACTTCTAGAAATGAAAGCTGGAAGAGTTGCAATACTGGCATCTGGTCTCATAGGCTAGGCTGGAAAGGAAAGTTGGGTTGGACAGGATCTTCTGACTCCCTTGACCCTTTCTTTCTTTTCTTTTCTTTTCTTTTTTTTTTTTCCTTATTCGTCTTTTAATTTTGACAAAATGGACCTAGCGCACAATTTGTTGTCTTAACCATTTTTAGTGGGTGACAGTTATCTGCTTATCACTGTCCACCTCCAGACCTTTTCCATCTTCCCAAATGGAAACTGTCCTCATTAAACACAAACTCTCTATTCCCAGCTCCCACCGTGCTGCTTTCCTGTCTCTATAAATCCAACAACTCTAGGGACCTCATCCAGGCAGGTGCTTTCTCTGGCCCCTTGGGCCTGGCTTATCTCCCTGAGAATCAGGTCCTCATGGTTCACCACCTGTTGATAGCAGGGGTCATCATGTCCTTCCTTCTGAAGGCTGAATAACATTCCATGGACTGCGTGCTACATTTTGTCTGGCCACCCTTCCTCTGAGCTTAAACTCTGAAGCTTTTCCTTTGGTTTTTGCCTGAGCATGGGTCTCAAGATTCAAATGTGGGGGCTGGGAATGTTACTCAGTAATAGAGCATTTGCTTAGCATTCATGTCGCTCTAGATTTCATTCCTGGAACCCCAAAAACAAAATCTAGAGTGAGCCTGATGGTGAACCCATAATGTGGTTTTCTTGGATGGAGAGAGTATGGATACTGTGCCCTACACCCTGTGAGCAGCTGCCCCAGTCCCTGGATGGCAGATCAGGATTCACCCAGCGATGTATCTTCTCCCTGTGCCATAGAGTGTCACTCACCCAGTGGGTCCTTTGCTCACCCACATCACCCTTTCCCCATGTCTACCACTCCCAGGCACATTTGTGAAGTATCCACTGGGGCCAATCACCTCCTGCACATCCCTCAGCAGGGCAGCAAATTAGAGCTAGGGGACCTACCCAGTTCTAGTTCCAGCCAGGGGGTTCCCCGGGCCGGAGGTCAAGGTGGGTTTTCAGCCTCCTCATCCCAGGACTCAGTAGCCATGTGAGTCCCTAGGTTGAGACCCACTAGCCAGCTGTTGGGGTGCGGGAGCTCTTCCTGTGAGCTGATCTCTGCTGTTGAGAGTCTGAGTCGGAGTATGGGATCCTGACTCAGTATGTGGGTAGAACCATGCTCATTCCTCTGAGGCTGGTCAGGAGGACCTCTGTGGTCTGATTCATAAGGGAGGCACAATGAGGAGCTTGGTGTGAGTCTAGCACTCACCCCAGAGATGGCACATGCAGGGACTACAAAGCAACACCAGCCCCACAGCAGTATCTCCATGGGATAGTTTCTAGGACACTTTGGCTTCAAGGTCAGCTCCACTCTTTCAGCCACTCAGTGTAAGACTAGCACTCGGCCACCTACTGTGTCACTACAAACATGGCTTCCCACACATACCCTTTTCTTCCTAGCACATAGTCATGAAAAACTCAAGGGCCTCAGGTCTACTTAGATCTTTATAGATTTTTTTTTAAACCAGACTTCCTGCACCTGTTGGTAGTTCTCTGGAGAAATCCGGGCCAGGGCTGGCTACAACAGAGCCCACTCTAGGAAGGCTATAGTGCTGCCTTTCATGGAGTGTGGGGTGGACAGATTCTGTTCTATGGGTGCTTGATTGACAGCCAGGAGGAAGAGGAGGAATGTGACCTGTAATAGGGCCAGAGACATGTCACAGTCCACTGTGGAAAGCAATTTAACTATTCCCTGCCTCCCCTGGGGGTGCTAATTCCTCCAGTATGAGCCATGAAGGGAGCTTTCTAAGGTGGTCCCCCACCACAGGCTGACTAGTCTCCTTTACCCTCATAGATCTGAAGAAGTACAGGCGCTATGAAGTGATCATGACCGCCTACAACATCATTGGCGAGAGTCCTGCTAGCGCACCTGTTGAAGTCTTTGTCGGCGAGGCTGGTAAGCTCTATACATCCCTGTCCCTGTGGTCACAGGGAGTGGAGCTTAATGGCTTGGATTTGAAGGCCTGCTCTCCCTCCCTACACATAGCATGGGTGGGGTGAAGGTTTATGTGTCATGGTTGGGAAATCCTAGTTTAGCAGGGTTCTGGGCTCTCCTCACAGCTCCAGTATAGCCATGTCCTGCCTCTGTGATCTCAAGAGTCTGTCCAGTCTGGCACTGTTTATTGTAGTATGACTTAGTTCCACAGAGAGATGTTCTCTACTTGGTAAGGGTCCCAGCATGTGGGAAATGGGAACCTTGGGATCTGGAGTTGTGGGTGTTTGTACATAATTACCTACCCATCCATTATTCTGTGGGCTTCTTCAGTGGCCCTGTGACCAGGGGCAGCCTCATTTGTGGCAGCATCACATTTTCTAGGTCTACAGAAACCACGTGGCTCTCTGTTTCTATCCTGATAAGATGTGGCTCTTACATTTGATTCAGGGACATCCCATTGGTGAAACTAACTTGCGGTGAGATTCAGTAAAGTGACTCCAGATACACTTGCTCGTCCATCTGTCTCCTGGCCTCACTTAATAAGGCCATGCTGTCCCCACTGATTGGAAGATTGCTGCACTCAAGAGCTCAGCTTTTAGCTCACAGCTTTAGAATTTCTGTGGCATAATCTGGGGACTGCTGCCAGGGTGGCCTAAGCAGGTCGAGAGGTGACACAGCAGCCCCAGAACAGAAAGTCCCATCCTTGGTAGAGAAGCTGATCAGCTGCAAGAGGATGGGCCTCTGGGCCAGAAGATAGAACTGCATCTGGTGACCTCTGGCAATTTAGAGGGTTGTTGTTAGAAAGCAGTTAATGACACAGAGGGAATGATCAAGCACTATTTACATATATGTGAGGATCCAAGAAGGGAGCATATGAAATTCCTGCCTCTCTTTCCTCACAAGTTTGTCCTGGGGGCTGGAGATCCAGTGATGGTGGGGTGCTTATTGACAGAAGAATCATATGGTGGGTGAGGAACATCCCCAGTACCTCAGTAAAGTTTGACTCTGGCAGACTATACTCCTCCAGAGTCTCCAAGCAGCTTGTCCCCAAGGCTCAGTGATGGGAGAACTGGACACAACCAACCAGCAGGGATGCATAGTACCTGAGCTGGCCCATTGGAACTATGCCAGCCTGCACCCCAGAGATGGCAGGCAGGATCCAGGACTCAAGGCTCCAAAGCAGAACCCAGAGAAAAGAGATACAGAAGGGAAAAGGAGACAGGCCAGGCAGTGTCCTGTTGTGACATGGTGCCAAATCCCTGCTTGAGTCTAGAATGTTTGTATTTGTGGTAAGATACACATAATACAAAGGTTGTCTTCTTAACCTTTGTTGTCACAGTTCGAGGCATTAAGCACATTCACAATGTTTATGCAGCCATCACCACCATTCACCTCTAGGACGTTCTCATCTTCCCAGGGATTCCAGACCCATTCACCACTCCCTCCCCACTTCTTCCCAGCCCCTGGAAACCTCTAACTTAACTTTCTGTCTTTAAATTTGCCTATGCTAGATATTTCATGAAACCATGAGGTGTTTGTCCTTTTGTTCCTGGTTCCTGATACTTAGCATAACATTTCTGAGGTTTACCCATGTTAGCATGTGTCTCAATTGCGTTTTATTTTGTTATCAGGGACAAAATACCTGACACCCAAAATTAAGAAAGGAAAGGTTTGCTTAGCTCACAGTGGAGGTTTTAGTCTATGCGCGGCTGGCTCCTAGGCAGAGTGGCACATGGCAGCAAGCAGCAGTTCATGGGAGCAGAAAACAGCAAAAAGCAAAGGGAAGGGCAGCAGCTGCAGCTTCTAGCCAGCCTCTCTCTCCTCCTTGTATTATAAACCAGCTACCCTGGGGCTGGGGATGTGGAACTCACACAAAGTCTACATCCTCCTCTTGCACAGGATAAGAATGTTTACAAACTAAGAATCCCGGCTCTCTGCTGAGTCACTTAATTAAACTTCTAAATTTCTCAAATTCACACAATGCACAACCAGTACAGCATGTATCAGAACTTCATTCCTTTCCTTACCTGACTAATATTCCATTAAATGGATAGACTACTTTTGTTGCCCCATTCTTGTACTGGTGAATGCTTGGGCTCTTTCTGCCTTTGGATAAGTGAGGACAGCTGTCAGGAACATTGGAGCCCCGAGTGTTTCCTAGTAATGGTGAGCTAGGCTGGAGTCCCTGTTCTATAGTCTCTGCTTTGAGCCAGGGGTGTCCCCCTTCCCACCACCTCCCCTGCACACCTTTGCTACCCATGGGCACTGACTTGAACATTCTCTCAGGATCTGCTGTCTGGATCCCTCACATCTCACAGAGGAAAAGGGATCCCTGCACATCCTGCCCTGGTGATCACAGCCGTTGACCCCATGATCCTGGAGGAGACACTGAGTCAGGGCAGAACTAGGCCTGAGAAGTGGGGGCACCCAGAGAGAGTGCTGAATGCTCACAAAACCAACTGGCCTCAGTACAGGGGGCATCTCTGGCCTTCTTGGACCCACACAGCAGCCACGGGGCTCCAAGGACCAGCTCAGGTTTCCCTGCAGGGCTCTGATGACACCTTCCCCCGACCCCAGGGAGGGCCAGTCTCTTCCCATGTGGCATCCTATGAAAGCCCCTGTGTCTCACTATCCATGGCCCTACCTTCTCTCCAGCACCTGTTGTTGTCACAGGCCATAGCTACTCCTCCCTGAAGGGCCCCTTGCCCAGGGTTAGTACCTGTGTCACTCCTGCCTGTTCATGTTCCCAGACATCCACACTGGGCCATGTTCAGGAGGCAGCCATGGACCCCTGTGCCTGGTATGTAACCCGGAGCTGGGAGCTGCCAGCTCTGCTTCCATTGGCCTGGTGTTCTTCTTTCTGCCCCATGTTCACACCAGAGAGAATTTTCTGGAAGGAGAAGGACAGCCAGTCATCCCAGCATCACTGCCAGTTAGTCATTACCATTCCAGTCTGTTTCTCAGAGCCCAAGAACCCTGCTGTAGCAATTCCCTTCCAAGATGAGAGGTACTGCTAATGTGTTGACTTATAGCAAGCACACCTTCAGAAAAGCACGCCATCCAGCCAATTTCTGTTCACTTGGCTAGGCACTCCAGAACAGTACAAATTAGTTGGCCTGAAATGCTCAAAGGCTTTTAAGAAGAACATATTGCCAAGCACAGTGGTACATGCTTATAATCCCAGCACCCTGTGAGGCTGAGGCAGGAAGAGTAACAAGTTCAAGCCAACCTGGACAACTTAGCAAGACCCTATTTCAAAACAAAAACATAATAGGGTTGAGGATGTGGCTTTGCGAAGGCCCTGGAGTCAAGACCCAGTGTTAGAGAGAGAGAGGGAGAAAAGGAGAAAGAGGGGTGGAGGGAGGGAGGGAGAGAGAGAGAGAGAGAGACTTAGCTGTGGTTTCATGAGTAAATCTGTGGGTCTGAGGTTGGCTCTGTCTTCTACTGGTTGTGTGACCATGAGCAAATTGTTTAATCGCTTTGAGCTGCAGTATTGAGGCACCACACCACTGTGGTATAGTGGGGTTATCTGGAAGGAGACTCGGCTTCTTACCCCACTGATGCACCAAATCTTCCCTTCATGTGGGATGAGTACCCAGAATGTTCCTGGCCTGAAGTCAGTGACCAGTCAGAGCTTAGTGAAAAGGTGAACAGGCCCTAACATACAACAACGAGATAGGTAGAGATATGATCTGCCAGTCTCCTCCAGCCCAAATATGTAATATTTAAATCCTTTTAACCTTAGGGGAAAAGATAGTGTTTTCACTGAGATTGATTTGCAAGCACCAATGTTATAAATCAGTAAAAATAATGCAAAAGTCAGGACTCTAGTCTGCAGGAGGCAGAACCCTGATGCGCATGCACTCAAGCCAAAATAATCATTTCTTAACTCCTTGCATTAGTTCATTTTCTTCTGTAACAGAATGCCAGCGCTGGGTATTGGAGAAGAGTTTGTTTAGCTCACAGTCCTGTGGGCTCAAGGACATTAGCACAGGCTCAGCTCCCGAGAGGGGCCTGTGGCAGGTGATATCACAGTGGCAGGAGGATGTGCAAACAGGGACATCCCAAGGTGAGCAGGAAGTGCAGGGTGGGCATGGGGCAGGTTGCTCTTAACAGCCTCTCTGATAACTAACAGGGCTCACACAGGAGCTACCTTGATGTCTTTCAAGCTCAGTGCCCTAAAGACCTACCATTATGTCCCTCCTGTTAAATGTCCCCTTTCTCATCACACTGGGGACCAACCTCCAGTGTATGAAACTTTGGGGGGGTCCACTTGAGCTGTATCCAAAGCATAACACTTCTATAACAGCCTAGATACAGCTGGCTCTTTGTTATCCCTGAAAGCTCTGAAAGGTTCATCATCACCTGGTATGGCTCCAGGCCTGGCAAGACCTTGTGCCTTAACTGCCCAGCTCCCTCTTGGTTCCATTCCTTCTTCATGGGCTCCTTTCTTGGTCACACTTCATTAAGGTGGCCATCCAGCACCCATGAGTGAAAGCTTCTGTCTTTGTGCACTGTCTACAGCAGAAATTTACTGGAAACTTTAGGTGCTTCAGCTGGACTTTAGTTGCTCGCATTGCCAAACCAGTTGCTGTGGATGGTGACCTGTGGTTCCAAAGCCAGGGACCGTTGTCATCCCTGCCTGGACCAGATGCACCAAAATGCGAATGTGGAAAGCAATTGCAAAGGCAACCCTTGACCGATTACTTCTGTGGTGTTGCTTTAGGGGGTGTTTGCCTTAAGAAAGTCCATTGTTGTGCAAGTCTGGGTTAGTTGTGTAACTAAAACTTTCTGCTTGGCTGAACTGAAGTTTCATTCTTTTTTTCTTTTTAAAAAATGTATTTTTTTTTACATATTTAGGACAGGGTCTACAGGGTCTTACTACACAGGTCAGACTCATAGTAATCCTCCTGATTTCAGCCTCCCAAGCACTGGGATTACAGGTGAAGCTGCCAAGCCTAGTCATATTTGCAGTCTCAGTGCGCCCTGGGGGTGGGACCAGCACAGCACACCAGGAATTAACCCAGTCCCTGCATCTGCCTGATTAGGCATTTTAATCTGCTGAGCAATCTGGCTGGTCCTGAAGTTTCATTTTTCAACACAGACATTTGTAAGAAGTAGCCCCAAATTTCATTTGGTCTGTATTGCAATTCAGACAGTGTCCAGATGCCCTCTGGGGTTTAAGTGACTTTGCTCTGGGGATTCTGAAGCCCAGTCTCCATTCTTTCTCAGTGCAACAAGGTCCAGTGTTCTCAGCTGGTTCTGAAAAACTCCTTCCTGTTGGGGAAAACATGTGTGATTGTGTTGCTGGAAAGCTGTTTTCCTTTTCTGTCATTTGGTTTTTATTCTGGAGAGTGTAGTTGAATTTCTAGACCTGTCACATCTCTGTCTCTCTCTCAAAAACCTGATGGATACACAGATTTTCTTCTGAATTTTTATGGGTTCATCTTTTACCATTAAAGTCTTTAATCTAGCTATAATTTATCTTGGCACTTGGTATAAAAATGAGCCTCTAAATAGATTATTTTCAGAGACATTTTTCTGCAAATAGCATCCACTGATTGATTCATTGTGGTGTGTCTCAATCATGTTTTAATCTTTGTACACAGTCTGTTCCATCCAAGGGCTTGCTCACTTCTAGCAATATCTTTACCAGGGCTCTGATGCCACCAAACCTTTCACACATTACCCATCACTACACACAACTCATACTTAGGAGAGTTTGTCTTATTCTTTTTTGTGTGTTTCAAAATTCCTCAGACATCTTAAAACTTCAGTCATTTTGGCAAGAGCTCAAACAAAAAAGTTCTACTAGGATGAAATTACAAAATGACGCAGGAATGCTGGCATCTTCACTCACGTCTTTCCTCTCCAGAAATTGGCCTGTCTCTCCTTTCGCATCTTGCCGTGCGGTTGACGTGCTCTTAGCACATTCTGCTTGTTGCTTATGCGTCATTCTTAGCAGTTTTATCACAGTTATTACTGCAAAGCCTGCTAGCGTGATGACTTGTCCCTGCTCTGCGCACATTGCTCGCAGCCTGAGGCTGGAGTTTACCTCATTTTGGAGACACATTAATGTTAGTCCCGAAGAAAGAATGACCTTGGACCCGGGGGTGTAGCTCAGTGGCGAAGCTTATGCTTAGCCTGTGCAGGGGAGGCTTTAGGCTCGTTCCCTAGCACTAGGAAAAGCAAAAAGTTAAAAGAGGAATTTTATTAAGTCTTTAAGAAAGGAGCCAGGACTTGGCTATATCTAGTGGGTAGTGGCCGCCAAGTGCAGATCAGCAGCCGAAAGTCCTGAGTTTTGGTCTTTGGCTCTGCAACATTTTCCAAAAAAAGAAAAAAGACAGACCCATAAACTCAGCATTCCTAATCACTTGATCACCTTGGACAGCATTCAGGTTGATTTTGGCATATGTGTTGCTTTAGAAGACAGAAGAGCATCTCTGAACTATTGGTTCATTGTTATTTTTAAAGAATGAAGAACGTGTTGTAGAATATGGGTTTTACCTTTCCTATAATACTACCAGTTTTTAATTACTCTTGGCTGGAATGAGAGAAAAATAACAAAGCGTCTAGCTGCTTCAGCTCCCCCTAGTGACAAATAAAGCCAGTCCTAGAGCCCATTAAGTGAAATTAAATGGATTCAGAGCTGCGCTGTTTTGGAAATGTGTTTATAATGAAGAAAGACTGGCAGTTGCTTACGGGGTAATTAATGTAGTTGCCCCACCCTTCCCAGGGCTGTGTTATCTCATCATCACCCATCAGTGGGGTGCCCAGGTGACCATTATCAGTACACATGGTGTTCCACAGTTCCAGGGACCCCAGACTCCCTGCCTACACCATGAACACTGCTGGGCATAGGCAGAATGCAGACTTACATTAGGAGAGAGCCAGTGAGTGTCTACTGGTGACCATTGGGTCATGGTCACCCGGGGACACTGGTATCTCTAGCTCACAGAGGAGTCTTTGACTTCAAAGATGGGTAGAGCCACTTTTTACCAGTTCCTTTTTGCCTCTGGGGCTGCAGCTCAACATGTCCACTCCCTTAATTTACTCAACCATGTCTCTGGAGCCATGACTGGGAGTTCAGCCTGAAATTCCTGGGAAGGTGTCTTCAGGTGTCTTTCTCTGCATGGGAAGCTGGCTACCCGCTTCGCACGCCAAGGAGGACTGATATCATTTGGGGTATCACTGCCACCTCTAGTTCATATGACCCAGGGCACTTCTTGGTGAGTCCACTGAGCCCAACCAGCAGTCCTTTCTGGGAGGAGCACTTATGAGCAAGTGAGTGGGGGTCCTGGCAGGATAAGAAGGGTTGACTATGCGGGCTGGGGCCCAAAGACTCACATGCTCTCAGAACCAAGATCTCCTGCACACAGGTGGGCCTGGCCTGGGAGAAGAAAGGCAAGGAGGCTGGCCCAGGGACAACCTCATAAATGCCAAATGGGTAGCCGAGCCCATAGGCATGGACTGTACCTGGGCCCATCTCTTGGGGGTTATCGTTCCCACCCCATTATCAGTGCAGGTCTCGGCTCCACACAGCTCTGTCTCAATGCCTGATGCTACTTAGAAAGCATGCTACATGGTCCAAGGTCCTGACTCAGTGCATGGCTCTCTTCTCTGGGTAATGCTCTGCTGTGCTGTACCATGAGTCTGTTGGGATGGCTCCACTTAGCATCCACTTGCCTAGGACACGGTGGCTGACGGCAACAGGAAACTCCAAGGCCTGACCCCTGTCCTGAAGGAGCCCCTGCTGCCTGGCCTTGGGTCTCACCAGGGTGCAAAGTTCTCTGAGGTCCACCCTTAAAGGATTGGGCCATATGTATGTCACAGAGTTCAGGGTAGACTAAAGTGGGGGCTGGAACTGAACCTGATACTGGACCATCCACCTCCACATGTGTGACCAGGAACACTAGCCACCTTCAGGCCTGGCATCCCACCAGGAGGGGTCCACATTCAGTCCCCTGGTGACAGTGGCTCTAGTGGGCATGGAGGATTTAAAAGTACTTTGACTATTGTCTCAACCACCCACAGCTCAGACAGAGCCCCCTGGGGGCTCCAGCTCCACCACCACCAGACTATTTGGCTTTGGAACCTTCTGCCGGTGAAGCTGTGCTGCTCACAGTCAGCCCTGGGCTCTTGACTTTGCAACCAAGCTCCCTCCCCAAACCATGCTGTCCCTTTCTTTCCCTGTTCCCTTCATCAGGGGCTGCAGAAATGACCCAGGGGCCAATGCCAGGGCTGTTGTTGTAAACAAGATTTTCTTTAAGCACTTCTACACCTTTTGCTGCAATAGCATAGACAGAAATTATTCAAGATGCATTTGCCAAAGACAGTGTTTAGTGGGAGGGACAGAGGCCTTGTATTCCTCAAAGCTTAAAATATTACCCAAGCCTTTACAGAAAACCTTTCTACTTCCAGCCTCAGAAAACAGTTTAGACCTTAGAGTCAGACAGATCCAAGGTCAAATCTTGTCCATTCTGGGTTGAGTAACTTAGCTCCTGAGAGCCTATTTTTTTCTAAGTCACAAGGTGAAAACAAAATGTTTCTCCGAAAGCATGAGTTTTATCAACATAGCTGCATAGGATGCGGTTGGCTGATGATGGTGTACACCAGCAAAGCTCAGCACCGCGGTGCCAATGCAGCAGGAGTCAGGCCCTGAGCCTCGCTGTGATGGGAGACTGACTACCAGCAAGGAAAACAACAAACACGAAACAGCCTCCTGATTCTCTGGAGAGGCTTTGAACTCTGCTTATCTAACAACAGGTGGTAATAGTGATTGAGCTGATAAGAAGAAGTAAGCCACTTGCTAATGATGAGAAAACAAAGATCATTACAGGATGAAATCAGAACCCGAATTTGTTCAGAGGCAGGATACAGTATGGGGAGCTCAGAGCTAACCTTTAAAGTTGAAATATGTCAGGAAAATATATTTCTTAGTATGAGTCAGAAATTTTCTGGCCTTAGCCTTCCTTTTCTATTAAAACACCTGCTTTTCAAATACCATTTTAAACCCACTCAGTTTCTTTAGATGGCAGCTGCTGTATCCTGGCAGATCACTGATGCCCTCCCAGGCTAAGAAAAGGTGGGTGTCCTGCGCCACTCTGTTTGGGGTTTCTTGGTACAGAGTGGTCATCTTTGGAGGTAGGGCCTTTAGAGGCGGAGCTTGACCGGACGCCCTTGGTCTGATGCTCACATTGGTAGTGGAATCCCAGGCTCTGCTCTCTGCCTCGCCGTGTGATCTCTGCTCTCACCAGCGCTGATGACACAGCTGAAGCGGGCTCTTCCCAGAGGCTCTTTGCACCATGGTGTTTGGATTTTCAGCATCCAAAAGACAGTTAAATAAACCTCTTTTCTTTGTCAAGTTAGGCTACCTCAGACATTTTGTGGTAGTAATACAAAATGGACCAATCCATCTCTATGTTTCTAGGCCATTAGCAGAAGGGCCCAATCAGAGCCTAAAGTTCTTGTCATCACCTCAACTCTGTGCTTTGGAGGTGCCTGTGATCAGACCCTCTCAGTTATTTCCTGACAGCATTCTGTCACCCTCGCCAACAAATGGACCAGCACAAAGGCCAGGTATAGGTCTCATTTCTTCTCAGATTCTAGCTCTGTTCCATGTGTGGAGTCATGTTAGCTCTGACAGTGGATTATTGCTGGATACTCACATCTGAGATCCAGTGTTTCAGCAAATTCCAGCAGTCTCTGAGCTCCCAAACACTGTAGGGGCCGGGCTCGGCACAGGCACCCACGCCAAGGCTCTACTGCTCCACTTGAGATGTAGTAGCCAGCTGGTACTGTGTAACAAGCTATCCCAGCTATATGCTAGAAACAACATATCTACTAATTCATAGTTCCTGTGGGTTGGAATCCAAGCAGAACATAGCTGGCTCTTCTGCTTCAGGGTCTGGCAGAGCATCGGCAAGGCCTGTGACTTTGAAGGATCTGGCAGGGATGGACCCATGCCCAAGCTCACTTATACAGCTATTGGCAGTACTCTGTTCCTCAGGAGCTAATGGTCTAAACAACAGTGGTGGTGAACCTTTTAGAGACCAAGGGCTCAAACTGCAACCTAAAACCCACTTGTGCATCACCAATTGTCAACTCAGCAATTCAACCTGAATACTGAGGTTTTACTGTGACAATCACAACCTTTATCTTAAAAGAAAAACACAATAACAGAACTCTCAGTGATACAAACGGCTTGCTATAGCACACCTGCCATAGGTTCACCACCACTGGTCAGTGCCTCCAGTTCTGGGAAGCCTTCTTGTGTTCCTTCTGGGTGGGGCCTTCCCATGGAGCCTTCAATGGGGACCTTCACCTGGGCAGTTGCTTCCCTGCAGCCAGCTAGCAAGGAGACAACAGGCATCCCCTGACAATATGGAGCCCTCCCTGTCCCTACCCCACTTTCCTAGCAGTCTCCTGGGTAGAGAGGAGACAGAGTTGCCCCAACAGCTTCAGGGAGGCAGCCCATAGTGAAACACATAGGTCCAACTCTCCGGAAGTTCTGGTTTCCAGGCTCCAGTCATTTTGCTTTGTCTTCAAACTCTTCAAATGAGCTATTTTACCCATTTTAACTCATGATGAAGCTTACGGCTCAGAGACATTAGACAGAGTGCCCTGAATCATGAAGATAAACCCAGGTGTGAGGACTGAGAGCCCAGGGCTCTGTCCCTGGCACAGTCCTGCAGTCTGGCCACATGTCAGTGACTTTACTGAAGATAGTTTGGTGACCAGCTTCCCGGTGTTCTCTTGTGGGCTTTTCCAGAGAAGTTTTTGGTTCTGGCTGATCATGGCAAGTGACAGGAGGAAAGGTAGAAGGATTTGGAGCTCAGAGAGGCAGCCAGAGTGGGACAAGGGTACTAGAGACCCAGGCCTGGACCCCTCGCTGCCCCTAGGGGATCTGTGGGAGGAGGGCTCAGAGTCAGACTGCCAGCTGAGCACGCTTGAACCCACACAGCTATCAGCTGTGATCTTGGGCAAGTTGATCTCTTTGGGTCTTGGTTTCCCATCTGTAAAATGAGGCCAGTGAATTGCAGGGTGATAAGGACTATGTGAGTCAGGTGAGGGACAAGAGTCACCCAGTGCACAGAAACACCTGCAGGGTCACCAGCAGTGCCTCTGGGCATGCCACCTGTGAGCTGTTGTGATTATAGAAGTTGGTGGGATCAACTGCTTGTGACCTGAAAGTCCTGGAAAAAGCTGGAGAGAAGGGGCTCTGGGCTAAGAGAAGAGTGGTCAATATACCTCATGTCCATTACAAGTTTATAAAATGTGGTCTTCTCATCGGAATTTCCTGTTGTAGGCATTTTAAAAATTACTTGCTAGCTGAGCATGGTGATGCACATCTGTAGTCTCTTTGCTAGGGAGGCTGAGGCAGGAGAATTTGAAGTTCAAGTCCCACCTGGGCAACCTAGTAAGATCCTGCACCAAAGACTGAGGATGTAGCTTGGTGGTGCAGCACCCCAGCTTCAATCCCTTGTATCACAAAAAAGAAAAGATTACTTTCAATGTCAGCTGAAGTTTGCTTTGTAACCTGCAGTACTGGGGACCAGGCTTCAGACTCTCAGTCCATCAAGGGCGCTGAGCATTGAACTTCCTCTTTGCGGACAGCAGTCACCCACACACTATGCTCTCAGGACTGTGCTCTTGACTGTACACAGGGATTTTCCTTTCCTGGCTCATCCACCAAGACCACCAAATCCCCACTCTCTGGCTCTCCTGCATCAAGGCGCTACTCCTTGTCTCCAAATCCAGCTCGTCTCCAACTGAGTTGAAGCAGTGTGTTCCACTTAGCGCTCCTTCATGCATAGAGAAGGCCCCAGAAGCCACGTAGTCTCCAGATATCCCTGCTTCAGGGAACAGATGTGTTGGCAAACTTTGCAGAGAAGGTAAATTAGATTAGAGAATTCTATTTCCTGTTTACTTCAACAGGGAGACAGAGAGAGTATCTGACCAATAAAACGTTGATGTAATTATAGTGAATTGATGAGTGTAGAATTTTTTCAATTATATAAGGAAATATTTATTATAGTAAAACATTAGCAATGATCCTCAAGTTGTCAGTTAAAAACCTATGCTACCAAGATAACAACTGAAGGAGGAAGCCCAGTATGGTCTGTTGCGGCCGCACGTGCATCTAGCAAAAGCAGGTGCTCTGCATGACCAGATGATCCGGCAGCACAGGAGCCCTGCGTGGCCAAGGGTGACCCTGAGGCAGTGGCCGAACTTGGCCCTAGAACAGATGGCCTTCTGCTTACTGTGACCCAGACAGCAGCTCTCTCACTTTGGACTTCTGCTTCTTCCTTTCCCACCTCCAAGTCTGCCCTTGCTCCCTGGCCCATTGTCCCCTGGTAAATCTGCCCTATTATTTAGCCAAATGTTCTATCTTCCAGAAACAAGCACATGCCCAGCTGGAAGGCGCCTCTCCTGGCCCTGTGAATGTGTGCTCTCCTCTACCTTGTACCATCATTACTGTAGTTTAGCTCCCTTGTTAAATTGTCTTTTACATCTATATAGCCACCCAACCCAGGCCCAAGATCGGAGCCTAAAGAACATTCAGGAAGTGTCTAGCACATGTGCCTTGAGACAAGAAGGCCTTGGACATCAGTGGCCTCAACACCCACACAACGCTCACCACCGGTGGGGCCTGCCCTCGGGGCTTCCCAGGCCTCTCTGCCTCCTGTTCTGTATTTCAGAACAAGGCTCAGCTAGTCTAGGGGGCAAGAGAAATAGGGGCTGGGACCACACAGCCTCTGGAGCTTCTGTAAGGCAGTGGCTCCTGTTCCTGTACTGCTGCCCATGTACTGCTGCTGTTCACGTGTCTTTGATCAAAAAGAGTCATGTGGTCAATGGAGTTAGCAGGGGCCACTACAAGTCCTACAACCCTGCCACTGTCTAAAGTAAGACAGATGACTCTCCCACCACAGGGAGTAGATTTTGCTTTGTTTTGTGTTACCAGGGATTGAAACTAGCAGAGCCTTCCCACTGAGCTACACCTCCCAGCCATTTTTAATAATAACTTGATTTTGAGATAGAGTCTTATTAACTTATTACGTTGCCCAGACTGGGATCAAACTTGCCATGGAGTGGATATCTGAATGAGAGAGTGAAGGACTGAATGAATGACCCTCCATGTAGGGTCAATTCCTACAACTCTGAAACCTCCCCTTGCTCTGTCAGGCCTCTGCCACCCTACCAAAGGCCACATGCAGCTGTCAACATCCTCAGGGATCCCCTCATCATCTGGGCTCCATCCAAAATGCCAGAGGAGACCAGAAACTATCTGGGCTCCATCTCAAATGCCAGAGGAGACCAGAAACTATCAGTGTCCTGAACCTGTGTATGGTATATCTTCCTATCTCTATCACATGGTATAGTTTAGTTCATATATTAAACACAGTAAGCAATTAACAACTAATAATAAAATAGAGCAGTCATAATAATATACTGTAACAAAAGTTACCTGAACATGGTTTCTCTAGGTGGGATAAGAGCATGGGTGGGGTACAGGTGGGGCATTCCTCTTTTCCTTCTGTGGTGTGAGCATACTGGGGCCATCTGCTGCTTCCCCACAGCGGAAGTTCCTACACCCCAAGGCAAGGGCTGAGCCCAGACTGGATATAGGGCCCTATGGCAGTAAGGTCATCTAGGTCTGAGAATGTGGAATGAACAGAAAATGAGGCTGGACATGGTGGCGCATGCCATTAATCCCAGCAGTTGGGAGGTTGAAGTTGAAAGGTTCCCGCGAGTTCAAAGCCAGCCTGGACTACACAGTGAGTTCAAGGCCAGCCTGAACTGCATAGTGAAACCCTGTCTCAAAAAGACAAAAGAAGGAGGAAGAGGAGGAAAAGGAACAGGAGGAGACTGAGTTAGTGACAGCCATTGTGCTCCAGTGTCTGTCTGTTTATCTAGCTGAAAGTGATGGTCTCCTAGCGATGAACCAGCCCAGAATTTGAGTAAGGTAGATAGAGCATTGCTATAACTGCTCTGTAGGACTTCCCTGGCAGCATCCACCCTACCCTTTCCTGGCAGAGACAACTGGTCCAGGGAGATCCAGTCTGGCTCAGCCCACAGCACCCAGTTTAGTAGGCCTCCACAAGCAACCATGCAGGATTCCAGAAAATTCCAGAAACCTCTGGAACGCTGCTATAGCTGTCAGATGCAATGCTTCTGGAAGCACCTGAGCCTTCTATGTTACTAGATAACGAAGTCCTTCTCCAAGACTGTTCCAGGTCCCTGGTTCAGGCACAGGAGCAACTCTACTCACACTGGATGCAGATAGTTCTATCCTAGCATCATTAGCTCTGCATGAAACCTACAAAGTAGAGCACAGCCTTGTACTGCAACCTTTCCAGTTCACCTCTGATGTTGTTTGTAGGCAGTCTGTGATTCAGCAAATCTAGAAATTGCTGGTTAAAAAGATTTTTTTAAATAATTTCATGCATTTTAAAGGCACATGCTGGCTGTTATTTGGGTTCTCCTTAAGCCACAAATGTTTAGATAAGGAAACAAAAAGATAATGACTGAGCCAGTGCTCCTTCAACTCCCCAGATGCACACACGTTCCTTGAATGAGGCTTGCATTTAGCACTGGGAGCAACAGGGCCTTCCTGAAAGTCAAATTCTCCTATCAGAGTGGAGATCCAGCAGCTTTCAGGAGCCAAAAAAAAAAACAAGTTTCAAAACTCACAAGCTCTCTCAGTGTTTACATATAGTTCTCTTTTTCCCTGCATGTGTCATCAATAGCAAACATTCTCTGTTACCTGCAGAATTTTTATAGCACAAAGCACCATACTGCAACATAGCTGGCAGGGACACGGAAGCATCTCAGCCGCCTGAAACGGCACTGGGGCCTTTGTCCAATGTGTATCAACCTCAGCCAAGAGACACGTGGGCTCCTGAGTGTGGGGTGAGGGGGTTGCCTGGAGCACATGAATTCCACCAGTTCCTACAGATGGACTTCTGCGTCCAGGGATATTGCTGCGCTGGGTTTGGTTGAGTCCATGTAAAGAAACCCTTGGGGCTGCTGGGGGGTTCCTAACTCACGCCCAGGGTAATGGCCATGCTCAATTTTGCCTTTCACATTTTAATTGTACAACAGTAATTTTGCAATAGAGTTGCCGATGGCAAACATGCAAAAGACATTAACTTTATTTATGTTTTGGATTATTAATGTGGCTGTTAAAATTCCTCCAGTTAGTTTTGATTGAATTGTTTTTTTGTGTGATTCTGTTGTTTAATGGAGCGGTAAATAAGAATTTCTGATAATGAGGCTGAGCATCTGTCACAGCAACCTGGTGCGGGTTATTAACATTTCCATTAACGGCAGGGTGGGCAGTGATAATATGGAAACCACACAGTTAGAACAAAATAAATAGTTGGTGTCAGGCTGAGCGGGTGTTAATTACTATTTTATTCTACATGGGGGGGGGGAGCAGAGAGTGGGGAAGGGGCACTGGGAAAGGGTGACTCACGAGGTCATTGTTTTCCCCACAAGGCCTCTCAGCCTGAGTGCTGGCCATCTCCCCAGACAGGGACTGTTTGCTCACCTGTGTTTATAAATAGATTGACTCCAAATGCAGCTGGCACTCCTGCAGGGCAGACCAGGGTTGTAGGAAGTGAAGAGGACTCCACTAGCTTCGGCTTTCCCAGAGTTAGGAACCCAAGAAAGGTGCCACACAACTCCCCAGGGGCCAGCCCGGCCCCAGTTTCTACCAGGACTGTCCAGATGGGAGAAGAGAGTAGCTCCCAGGAGGCAGAAAACAGATCGTCATGAGAAGTGCCCAGCACGGACTTAAGAGACAGCGTGAAGCTGGCAAGGCAGAAAGGACAGGAATGTTTCAGAATGCAGCATGCAGTTTGCTGTGACCTTGACATGGTAGTGGGGAATCACCTCCCACTGGAAGGGAGGGTGAGGAAGTAAGAATTTGGTGCTCAGCATGTGCAGCCAGAACCAGGACTGAGAGCAACTTGAGTCATTTCATAGAAACCCAATTCCCAGTTGGCAGAGAGGGGTAGCTTCGTAGCATTCCCTCAGTAGCTCCATCTAGAATGAGGCTGTATAACCAGGACACCCAAGCTTGTGATAGCAGGATAGATGTCTTCATTTTCTGTACTCTCTGTCCCAAACTCAGAGTTTCTCCATTCAGGAACATTGGCACAGCAATACCTGTAGCACCCACACCCCAGGTGCCACCAGGACCTCCAGGTGTCTGCCACACTCTTGGCTGCTTTGATCTCTCAGTAGGCGCCAGACCATCACCTGAGCCTGTGCCCTATGTTCACCAATATTGTGTGTTTGCCATTGAATATTCGGTTAATTTAGCTAATGAAATCAATTTTCCCTACAATTTTATATATTTTGCTTTGTGGATTTAAGAGTGTTCTTCTAGGCGAGCTCATATCATCCCCTGGTACTAGAAAGGGCTTGCTAAGATCTGCAGTAACACAGTGTGGAGATGGCATGTGGTGGTACCAGCCTGAGGCTTCTAAAGCTGGGCGACGTCCAGAGCACGGTCTCCCATGCTGTCCTTCAGGGAATTAGGACTTACGTGACCCCACGGAGTAGGGGCCCCAATCATGAAGGGACATCCCAGTTATTACCCTCGTCTTCTTCTGTCCTCAGCCCCAGCCATGGCTCCGCAGAACATCCAGGTGACCCCACTTACAGCCAGCCAGCTGGAGGTCACGTGGGACCCGCCACCTCCAGAGAGCCAGAACGGGAACATCCAGGGCTACAAGGCAAGCTGGTGGGGGTGGCTCTTCCTTCTGCTCACTGTGTGCCCAGCAGGAGGCCCGAGGGCTTCAGCTGGTTATGCTGGCCCTGCTCCAGGGCGTTGCCTGCTTACTGGGCCCTGCTGCCTCCTCAGCAGCAGATGGACAGCAAACACAGCCCGGAGGCCAGGCCCTGGGTCAGACTACTGGGGGAGAGGGGGGTCCTCACCGGGGCTGCTTTGTGCCGTCACAGAGCAACCCAGGTAGCAGCTGCAGTTCATCCAGAGGTGCTGAGGGCTTGTCCCTGCTCTGGTCACTGGGCCTTGCAGTGGGAACCTGTGTCTACTCCAGAACCCCCAAGAGCATTTGCTGATATGCTGTCCTTCCCAGCATTGCCCTGGATCACTGCTGGGCTTTACTCTCAGTTCATTAAATGAAACTGGGAGAGACCCAAGAATTGCATTTCTAATGAGTTTGCAGGTGGTATGGATTCTGGAATCCCCACTTTGAAAGCTACTGGACTAAAATAGCTAAAGGCTGTATAAATGGATGAGAAGAAAGGCAGAGTGGTGTACTATATATTGGGGAGGGGTGATTACTCAGAGTGGTTTATCCAGTGGCAGTGTGTTCCTAGCTGCTTCCCTATCCTAGAGCCTGGGAACCCTGAATAGCACAAAAGCCCCCTGCAGACAGTACCCACATCCTTCCCCAGAATTAATGTCCTTGTCTGGCCTCCAGGAGCCCCAGTTGATCAGTTACCAGATTCTCTGGGCTTGCCTGCCCTGATGACTATTGGGCCAATTAAATGTCCATTTAAAAATGATTTTTGTAGGTGTTTTATAGAAATTAATACTTTCCTCCATGGAAGGGCTGTTACAGTGATTGATGAGGTACTGGAAGGTCCTATGAGCCGGAGGCCGGGTGCTATTTATGTATGTCCAAAATATGTTTTCTCATTTTCTTAATGATGAAGACATTGAACTTGGGTATTGACCACAAGTTAGCTGGGCTGTGTGAGTGCAGGGTCCTCTCTGGTCAGCTCCCCTGTGCCTTGCAGATGAGCCACACTCACCAGGCAGGCCTTGCTCCTCACAGGTGTGACCCCAGCCTCCCCCGTGTCCAGTGTCACCTCTGTGCTGCTTTCACACCCGAGGCACGCTGCTCTCGGGGCCTGGCTCGGGCGTAGGCCCCTGAGCCAAGCTGGATCCATGGACTGTTGTCTTTGGGCAGCTCAGCTGGCACTGGCTGGAGCGGTGGTTCCCCGCCAGCTGTCTAGGGAAGCAGTGCTGGCAGCCAACTCAAACCTTCGTACTCAAACACGGACTTCACCTGTGAGCACATCAGAGTTAGATGGGAACAAATGCCACCCAAGGGAGGCACGGGCTTTCCCACCAGTTCTGAGCCCCGTGTGGATCTCTTGTGATTTTGCTGCTTTGATTTCCAAAGTATTCTTGCCACATTGAGCAAATATTTAGATACAGGATTTGACCAAAACATGAAAGCCTGGGGGCAAGAGTTTGAGGCTCATTCTGTGGGTGCTCAGAGCAGAGCTAGACAGTTGGTGATCATCTTCCTATGGGACAGAACAGAGGCTCCCAGTGGCTGAGCTCTATAATACAGGCCCAGACTAGTGGCTGAAGGAACAGGCCTCTATCCTCAAGCCCCACTTTGAGCAGATTGGCTGAGGGGTGCTTAGATTGTAGCTAACAACTCAGAAGCGCAGCCCATTGCCTGACAGCAGTAGCCACAAGGACCTACATCCACCGCACCAGCCCTCATGCTCCCAGGTCCCTCTCACAGTCCTCCTGGGACATAGCCTGGCCTCACCTCAGGGCTTCCCCATGCCCACCCTCAACTTCTCTTTTCCTGACAGATCTACTACTGGGAGGCAGGCAGCCGGAATGAAACAGAGAAGATGAAGGTCCTGTTCCTCCCTGAGCCCACGGTGAAGCTTAAGAACCTGACCAGCCACACCAAATACCTGGTCAGCATATCTGCCTTCAATGCTGCTGGCGATGGGCCTAGGAGTGACCCCCGGCAGGGGCGCACCCATCAGGCCGGTAGGTGGGCACCAGTTTGCTTTCTGCTGATCTCAGTTGGACTGACTTTGAGATTGTTGATATGCATCACTCCCCTGGTAGTCTCTGGGCCCCTGATAGAGCAAATTGCCCTTTCTCTTGGTTTCTGCAGCATTTTGTTCTGCTTGCCCTTTACATCCCCAGCTGGGGATCTGGAGAAGAGAGGCAGGACTGGGTGTGAGTCACACTTCCCCAGTGCCTGGCCTGTCAAGCTGCTAAGCCAGTGCTAGACAATGATGACAGAAGATGGACATGTTTTCTGTGGAGTCCAAGAGGACAGCAAAGGGAGGAAGTGCTGTTTGTAGCCTGACCTCGGCCCTGATGCTCAAGGTGCCATCTGAGGTACCTCAGTGTTTGTGCAGATCATTGGGGGCTGAACTTCTTAGTGAAGTCAGACCCCAAGGCCAGGGGTCCTAGGTTTTGGGACCACACACTAGCTTTAGAACAGCCATACACCTGGGCAGGGTCTGAGAGCACAGATGGAGCTGTACTTCAGAGTTGTGCTGCTAGAAGCCTCAGGCCACTATGGGGCCCGGCACATGCACAACAGACCACCCTTCTGGGCCATCTCAGTTTCTTCCAGTGGGCTGGAGATCAGAGGTCTCCACAAGAAATGGCAACACAGCTTTAGGTCCTGGGGCTCTTGGTGACCCTCTGTGAGATGCAGGTCTGGGAGACTGTGGATGAAGATGTAGGGTTCAGGGACCCCAATGTTTGGCGGGCAGTGTCAACAGATTGATATCATACCTGGAAGACCAACCTGTGGCCAGGGTGCCTGGCATCATGTCTGAAAGACAGCTATGCCAGAGTACCAGGACTGCCTCCTTTCCTCATCCAGTACCACAGGCCAACTTGGGAATCTGAGTTAGCCGAACATGGGTAGATTGGTGCAGCAGGGTTGGGCCTCTTTGGGACACTGGAATGTGGTAGTTTATGGACTAAAGAACTCAATGGCAGGGCAGAGCAGAGAGAAAGGTGGGTACCACTGCGATGAGTGCTTCCAAGCCTCAGAAGGTATGGGATGCAGGAGACCAGGTGCCCACTAGGCCATGGGGGTGAGAGAACAGCCCAGTATATGCTCGCTTGCAGGGTCCAGGTGGAGGGTATGGAGTGGCCCTGTCATGTTCCCAGTAGTGCACAGGCCTTCATTTCCACCAGCAGCTTCAGCTGCTCAGCCAGCCACCTCCTCTCTTGACCCTGCTATCCGGGCCCTCCATGCTGAGGGGTTTAAATGAAAAAGCATCCTCTGAGACATGTGGACCCCTGTGAGAGGGGAGAAGACAGGTGGAGGAAGGGGGAGGGAGAGATAGGGAAAGACCTTGTCCACCACTGAGTACCACCTGTCCCCAAAAGAGCAGGGCAAGAGTCCCTAGTACCTTCTGGCAGTCTCTGGAAACTGCTATCTGCATGTCATTTTCTGTTTCCATCCATTATTCATTGTCAAGCTTTTCTCCATCCACCTCTCAGCTCCTTTGTGTTTGATTCTGTCATTTTCTCCGCCCTGTGTTTCTGATTGATCTTGGGAAGTTTAGAGGTGATCAATGAGTCTCCTTTTCATTCTGTGGCATTTAGACTTCTACTGGGTTGAAAATAACACCTAATAACATTTCCTTTCCTTGGTGGAGGCATAGACGCATGTGTGTGATCCATTAGGGTGCCTTCGTGAAAGTCACTACAGTGTTCTCCATTCTTCCAGCTCCTGGGGCTCCCAGCTTCCTGGCATTCTCAGAAATCACCTCCACCACACTGAACGTGTCCTGGGGGGAGCCGGTGGCAGCCAATGGCATTCTGCAGGGCTACCGAGTGGTGTATGAGCCCCTGGTGCCTGTCCAAGGTAAGAGCAGAGGGGTCAGGAGTGGGCATCACCTCGCTCACCACTTGGAACCTGGAAGGACAGTCCTGCATGTCCATGTCCAAGGCAGTGTGTACCCAATGGAATTACACCATGAGCCTTCCTTGACCTAGTCCCGACATGCAAAATGTCTCTTCTCTCCCTTCTAAGATCTAGTCCTTATCATCCCTGACAGAAGCAGCCCAGGTTCTACCCCAGCACTGACCTTCCAGATCCATTTGTGTCCTGGAAGAGCTGCTTTGCCCAGCATCCTTTGTGCTCTGGCACCCCCTTCCACTCCCCACTCACTCAGCAGTTATTCATGAAGTACCCCCTGCTTGCCCAGAGCTGTTTTAGTGCTGGAATCCATTGACCCAGAAAAGCAAGGATCTTCATTGACTTGTGCACTGAGATCCTGTTCTCCTAAATCCAGAGAGTTTCTATTCCAGGAAGAGAAGAAAAATGTACAAATAATTTAAACCACCAAGCAGAACTCTGATAGTGATGGGTGCTTTGAGGAAGAAGGATGGAGGTAATGGGAGTATGCGGGCCTGGGAAGGTGCTGAGGGAGAACTCACAGTGCAGATGCCTGAGAGAAACCTTCTGCAAAAGTCTCTGCACGCACAGTCCAGAGAGGGAAGGCTTGGTGTCGCCCTGTGGAGAACATGCCACCAGCCAGAACTTCCCAAGGTGGTCTGGAGTTTCCTGAGGAAGGAAAGCGGAGCACAAGGATGGACTGCTACAAAGCCAGGATCCTCCTAGCTAAATACCACTCGCTGAATGCCATGGGGTTCGAAGAGGATTATTGATCACCCTGGAATGTCCTCCATCAATCAGAAGCAGAGCCCCAGAGGGTCTGGAGGGAGAGTTAAAACACAAAGGAACCTGAGCTAAGGCACCACAAAGGCTTAAAAATGAATAATAAATGAAAACCAAAGGTGAAATTCAGTTGGCTGCTGGGAGAGTGGGTTACAGGCAGGGAACTCAGGACCTCAGAGAGCAGATGGAGGCAGCACAGACCTAGGCAGAGGGCGAAGGATAAGGAAGGGAGAAGAGGTGAGGATGTGTTCTGAGGGCAGAGCCAATGCAATCCACCCAGGGACTTCAGGAAGGGGTCCCTGAGGGGGTCAGAGTGTCACCTGTCCCCAGCATTACTTTACTTCTGTCAGTGGCCATGTGTCTGTCCACTGAATTACTGATAAGCCCACTGAGAGTCCTCTGGCATTTCTTCTCTCCCCATTGTACACCTAGAGATGAGTCCAGCTGTCTCTGCCCCATGGGACAGGGCAAGTTCCCCCCAGTAATGTACACAGGCAGACTGTAAAAATTATAGATTATTTAATGTCCATGAGGAAAAATATAACCAGTACATCAAATAATATTGGCTCTCCATTTAAAGCTGTGATAAAAGTTTCCTTTTAAAATAAGCACATTCAGATAAAACAGGGAGGTGATTCGAAGGAGGACATTTAAGCACTGGATTTTATTTCACCAAATCTAAGATGCCATTGACTATAAGATTCATCGTCATTTTATGGCATGCTAAGAAAGAAAAAAATGCTTCCAATAAACTATGGCCCAGTACTTCTGTATTGTCACTTCTGAGCTGCATCCCAAATCAGAGATGTGAACACTGAAAAAGAAAAACAAAGTGTGCCTGAGACGGTCGATGAGCTTCGCTGAGTAACAGCGGGATGATCTGTGGCCACAGTGTTCTCAAAATGCAGAGCAAGCACAGGAGGAATGGCCAATTGTCACGGCTCCCGCTCAGCTGTTCTCTGTGTCTCAGAACTGGGAGGCCTTGATGTGGTTCATTTGAGGTCCCAGGGGCAGATGTGCAGAAGGGGACCAGGCCACTGTCCTGTGCAACCCACAGGGGGACTGTCCTGCATCTTGCCCGCCAGCATTCCCTGCCCTTGCCACACACACAGCACACACGTTCACATTTTATGAGTCCATATTATATATGGCTTTTATAAGAATCTTAACCAAAGAGAGCCACTGAAATGAGAAATGATTACCAAAAGACCAGGGCTCCAATTTACCTGAGTCTTTCCTTGTCAAAAACAGCTTGAGTCTTCTCATGCTTGTTCAAATAAGCACCTCATTAGGATGCTCTGTCCTGCGTGATGGGCTACAGAATGTCAAGGACCACACACATGCACCCCTGAGCCCCAACGGGCAGATGCTCCTGGTCTTATACAAAAGCAGTTGCTCTGAGACAAGAAAGGCCCACACAGCATCTTCCATGAGGAAATCCACATGTGATTTCAGAGTGCCTTGTGAGTCCCTCCTCCCTGCATTGTGCTCTTCCTGCAGACTCCCACCCCAGGCCCTGAGGGACAAGCCCCACATGGCTGCTTCCCACGTAGCACAGGGTGGCAGCTCCTTTACTTTCACAATTATTTTGCATTAATGAGAAAGTCAAAGGGCGTCTGCAATGTCTGGTGTTAGATGATCGCATTCATTGTGTTCAGGGCACTTGCAGCTTTCTGCGTGCGCCCTGTCAACAAGACCCCTACGTCATAGGCGGGCAGTGTTTATTTTGTACTTATACAAACCACCCCCTGTGCCATGCATGTTCCAGCCACAAATCCTCCAGTTTCTGCCTCAAATCCCTTTCTTAGGCAAAGAAACCATTTGTAGAGCCCTTAGTTCACTTGCTCCAAACTTGCATTTGAACGAGAAAGAAGGGAAGCAGAATTTGAATGCAAGTGGCTGATTCTGAAGCCAGATCTCCACTGCTTAAGCAGAGGCAATGGCTGGAGGGCTGTGTTTCTGGAAGCAAATGCGGAGGTGAGCGACAGAGACAGAGACAGCATGGGGGGATCTGTCACAGCAAATTTCCATACTGCCTACAAACCGTGGACTGCACAGCAGGAGTGGGCTTGTCACTCACCCCAAGTGACAACAGGTGGAGTCACTTCCCACAGTCATTTCTTTCACCTCTTTTCACAAGTCATAACACCACCTGTCACTGGCATTGCTCCTGTCTGTCTCAAAGGGCTGGCTTTGTCCTCTGATGCTCCTACTGCTTGCTCCACACTGGGAAACTGGAGGGGAGGAGGGCGAGCTCTTGGTCTTCACAGCTCGCACTGGCCCTGCAGGTCAGCTTAGGTCAGAGTCTCAGCAGAGGCAGCCCACGAAGAGCAAATCACCCCGGGCTCTGACCTGGGTCAGGCCTGGGCATGTTCCCTCCTTCCTGATCACTGTACATCTGTCACTGCTGACCCACATGAGCTGGGCTGATCACAGTGTGGGGCACCACAGTCCACAGGACAGATTCACCTTGGAGTCAGGTTCCCAAAGACCTCTCTGCCCCCGCTGTGGGATTCCAGATTTCCAACAGGGATCTTCTAAAGTAGTAACTGGGTTGCCACATGATTTTCAGTATTTTAAAATGTCTCCTAGAAGCTGCATGTTTCTTGAGATGTGTTTGCAAACATAATGAAAACAACCAGCACCTTTATTTGGAGTAGAGATGTATTCACTCCCCAGTAATGGTGGTTCTCTTGTGAAGACTGTCAAAGATGAGAGACTTGTTTATATGTGTGAAGATGAACTGCTACCTGCCTGGTGTGCTTTGCAGCAAAAATCTTTAAAATGTGCTATAGCCAGTTTTTTTAAATGATGGGGAAGGTTGTCCAATGGTGGTCTTGCCTGCTAGTGATAGCTGGTGGATGCTCAGAGGTGTCCTCCTGGAATAGAGAACTATAAAACCCTGGAGCGTGGCACTAATCAGCCAGGCCAAGGGCAGCAGAGAGCATTACCCTTGCCCAGTGCCATCACCCCATCAGAAAGACATCCTGCGCCATCCTGTGTGCTGAGATGAGCCCACAGCCATGGCTGGCCAGTCCTTGGCCACCGTGGCACCAGAGCACCACACCATGGACCACCCTAGCCTGGATCACTATGCCTCCCAAGCTACTAAGCCACTGGACCATGATGCCACCTGGAACACTGAGCTGCCTGCAGGGCCCCACTAGCTGGCTCTTTGGAATCTGCCTTGATGGAAGAGCTATGTTTATGTTTTTAAAGATGTTTCAAATGGAAGTATTTTATGGAATTGCACCCTGAGGCTTTGTAGTACAGGACATGGTTTAAAAATTGACTAAATAAACAAAACTCAGACACACTTGAGGTAGAGGAAAGACCAGATTGGCTCTACCTCCTAGTGGGATCAAGTTTACAAAATCTGTTCATGGGTTTGTTTTTGCTCTGAGGAGAACAAAGCCATTTTTTTAAATATCAGAAGAAGTTGCTGCCATAACTTCGGATCTGACAGTACCTAGTACATCTGAGGATGACAGTCATCCCGAAGGACAGGTTGACTCGGGTACTAAGGGGAAGTACTTCAGGACAACCTGAGAAAACCTAGTGTTCTTAGTGCCTGGTACAACCCACAGTTTAGGTAGACATGGGGGGCCTTGGAATGTGTCCCTCATGGATGGGGCTTGCTACTGTACTTGATCCACTCAGCAATCTTTTTGTATTGTTCACTGCGTCTGTATTTTCATCCTTCTTGTATTGAGGCATCAATACTTACAGTGCTAACTTTTTCTTTGTCTTAGCTTCAAGGATCACAGATGACATTCTCACAAGTTTTTGAGCCTAAAGGCCACAAATCTCCCAAACCGGTCAGGCCACAGACCCCCTCCCCCATGGAGGAGCTCACCTTTTACCTTATCAAGTATCTTTCTGGGTATGGGAAGGGGACCTTCTCTACAGTGCCATCTAGGGAGCTGTACTGAGACAGGCAGGACTGCGCCCCTACCCACATCATCCATGTGTTGGATGACTGTCCCCCCTCCTTTCAGGGTGCCACTGAATTACACCATCAGGCATTGTGGATCGGGTTCTTTTCTTTATTGGCACTACTTCTCCAGCTTAAATTCTAATTACACTTATCTGTACTGAGAATTGGCCCTAATCACTGCTTGAACTCCTCCTAATTGTAAGAGCCATTTCCTCAGCCAACTTCAGGCTGTCCTCCTGGTTATCACCTCAGATCAGACAGTGCTGGATTACTTCTCAAAGCTCAGTGCCTTCTCCTCTTTGCTGGTCTAGGTGTGAGCAAGGTGGTAACGGTGGACGTGAAAGGGAATTGGCAGCGCTGGTTGAAGGTGCGTGACCTCACCAAGGGAGTGACCTACTTCTTCCGTGTCCAAGCGCAGACCATCGCCTATGGGCCGGAACTCCAAGCCAATGTCACGGCAGGTCCAGCTGAGGGTGAGTGGAACCTGGGTGGCAGGTGAGCCTCGGTCATGCCTTCAGCCTCACCTCTGGTTTCGCTGAGCTGAGGACTTGTCTAGCTCCTCAGCCTAGCACTTCTGGCAGGGCAGAGCTTCAGAAGCTTGGGACATTGGGCTGTCTACAAAGGCAAGGGCCGCGCTGCAGGTGGGCTCCTCCTGTGCAAGTGAGCAGCTCTTCACGTGTTAAGCACGGGCGTTTGTGTTTAATGAAAACATAAACAAGAGAAAACACAGTAGTACCTCAGTTCATGAATATTTTTATTCACAAACATTTAGTTCACAAAAAGGAGTGCCAGGCAATATCTTGTTTTTGTTTGCAACTCAGCATTGGGTGATGGACACGACTGTATCTGTCTTTCCCACACAGTTCTAACCATCTTTTCCAGAACTGTGGAGCAATTAGTTTGTGAACCAAAATGAATTCAATTTCTGAAATGAAATTTAAAACTTTTCACTTATCACAGGAAGGACACAGGAACGTCCCACTTGGCCAGCTCTTGGCCTTTGTTTAGACACTGAGAAGGCCTCAGCAGCAGGATGACTCTTAGGGAGTACAGCAGGTGCTAGGTGCGCAGTCTGTGCCATCTCTTTCTGACCACTGATCACTTCCTGATTTTTTTTTTTTCAGTCTTGAGGATTGAACCCAGGGCCTTCGCACTGAGCTGCATCCTTAGACCTTTTCAGTTTTTGTTTTTGTTTTTGTTTTTGTTTTTTTATTTTGAGACAAACTTACTAAATTGCTCTGGCTGGGCTCAAACTTGAGACCCTCCTGCCTCAGCCTTCCATAGGGCAGGGATTACCAATGTGCTCCAGCACACCCAGCTCACTTCCTATTTTTAGGTTGAAGTGCCTGGTAGAATGAGGGGTGGTAACCTGCCTAGAGGCCTAGGAACCTAGCAGGTCTGGCCCCTCACTGAGGGATCTCCAGTTCCCCCAAGATCAATGGCTTTACTCTTCTCTCTTTGTTCTGCAGGGTCCCCAGGTTCCCCTAGAGATGTCTCAGTCACCAAATCCATCTCAGACTTGACCCTGCAGTGGACAGAGGGCAGCCCTGGCAGCACACCCACGACTGGCTTCGTCATAGAGGCCAGGCCTTCAGGTAGGCCCTGCACACCTGGCAGCAGGGGAGTCTTGGCTTGTGGCAGGCAGCAGTGTGGAGCCAGGTGTGGTTGGGTGAAAGGAGAGGCTCATCCTTTGGCTCCTCCTGTGTTTCCATGACCACAGCATGCTGTGACCTCACTGCCATCGAGACATGGTACATTAGCTATGGGACACTTGCCAGGAGGATGGTCACTGTCATCTTCAGAAACACACAGGTAGCAACTAAGGGACACTTTCCCTTCTCAGCCAGACCCAAGAACATCTTTGGAGATGACTTGCCAACATGGACAAAGCTGTGCTCTCCCTGATAATTATAAGTATTCTTGGGCTTCTGAGAAAAATGTCTAAGATCAGCTGCTGCTTTGCTTTTTACCTGTTATTGCCAGTCTACACTTTTTATCCTGTTCACGTTTTATTTTTTATTAATGCATCCTTTTTTTTGTGGAACCGGGGATTGAACTCAGATCCTTGCACTTGCCAGGGAAGCGCTTATTCTACTGAGCCAT
>NDGM010945905.1:0-11819 GCA_002564305.1 Octomys mimax | reverse complement strand
ACACACACACACACACACACACACACACACTTTGATTTTCAAAGTCATTGTCTTTGTTTGGTAAGAGGGAAAACAGATGAAACTGATAAAATAATACGTGTGACTTTCAGGTATGGCTGTGAGACGTAATCTGTGTTCATTTTTCAGTAATCGAACCACAACCTTCTGGAACTAAACAGACTCGAAGCATAGAAACATAATTCTGAAATGCATGTCAAGGTTCTTCATGTTACCAATTCATCAGCAGCTCATCTTATCAGCAGTGTGTGTGCAGAAAAACCAGTTCCCAGGATGAAATTTCTTGGGATGTACGTTGTTGTTTTTAACCTGCACGTGCTTCTAGAAAGTGTTTATTCTACTCCAGAAAGCTAGCGGAGAAGTGGAGTGGATAAACAGATCATATGCCAGTTCCCACCAGGCCGCGTTTCAAGCTAGGCTATCTTGTTCTCCCCATTTTCCATCCATCTTTTAGGAAGGTATTTTTTTTTAGGAAGGTATTTTTAAGCGTGCTAAAATTCAGATCAGATAGCGTCATCCCTTCTGTGGAGAGATCTTTTGAATTCAGCTTTTGACACTGTTCTAAATGTGCCAAATATGAGACATATGAGTCTCATATGTCTAATACGAGACTGTAATCATATTTATTTATTTGTGGTGCTGGGTGTTTGGGTGTGGACAAAGGACCTGGAACTCGGAGCCAGTCCTCTGTCACTGAGCTGTGCCCCCTGCCCCAGTTAAGGCAGTATGAAGCCTCAGACACAGAGCCTGCTGAAGACCAACCTGCTTCTACCTCCCTGTGTGTAAGCTACATGAACCAGGGCAATCCTTCTTTTCCCTTTTTAAATCAAATTACCCATAGCTGGATATCACGTAATTGTTTTACAGAGTAGTCTCAAGACAATGGCTGAAAATGTAAATTTAACTATTTCTTCCCAGGCAATACAGGTTTTTCCTTTTCAGAAAGGAGAATTGTAATAGGGAAGCTGCAGGTCTACCTGCTCGCGTCTCTGGCGCGAGGGGGGGGGGATGGTTTCTTCCCCCCTCTGCCTTCCTCCCCAGTTTTCTCTCCAGCTTCCTAAGGAAAGGGAAGCCGGTAGCACCCACATAACATAAGGGTAACACAGTAACTAAGCGAACACCTGCTTTCGGCCAATTCATCCGGTAACCATGGTAAAGGGGAGACAACCAGGCCAACCAAAGCCAGAAAGGAGAGGGTGCTGCCGGGAGGGGAATTGGGGGGACAGGAGCCACCGCGGTGCTGGGGGCACAGCAGGTAGGAGCTGGTGCGGAGGCAGCGGATTCCTCTTCTTTCCTCCGGCACCGACAACGCAGAGGCCAGGCCTGGGCCTGGTGCAGACCCAGGCTATGATCCGGTCTTTCTGCGCGGCCTCCTGCGGGGTGACCCGGTCTTAGGGCGGCGCGGACCGAGCCTGTAGGGGCGGGGATGGGCTCCTTCCCGCAGAGCTGCATAGTCAGATACGATCCGGCTCCCACCCGCGCAGGCCCGGCCACCGCGGGTGGGTTCGGGGCGCCTCCCCCCCTACCTGCCTCTGCAGGCTCGCGGTCTCAGCGAGGACCAGGCCGCAACGCCGTCGCTGTCTCAGAGACGCTGCACCTGCGCAGCCTCGCAGGCACCTGACCGTGTCCCCCGCGCGCTCTCCCATTGGCTGAGCTCGATGGCCACCCCTGGAGTCGCTGCAGCCTGTCGTCAGCCCGGGGAGGGGCTGGAGGGGGACAAGGCTTGAGGATGGTGGACCCGGGCACGAGGGTGGGGGAACTTGGCCCCTGAAAGTGGGGGACCCGGAAGCTGGCGGAGGTCTCCACTCTTGTAGGGTTTGCCTTCCAGATGGACGCGATGTCCCACACTGCGCTTGTCAGGCACTGCTGTGCCTTTTGCGTGACAGTAAATCATCAGCTTCACTCGGGTGACATCCAGGCACCCAGGGTGTGAGGGGGCTCTAAACTTTCCTTTAATTCTTTTCTTCCCGCTGCTGTCTGCTTTTTCTCCAACAGGTTTAGCGCTAATCTACTCAGCTCCGCCCACCCCCGGGCCACTGACCTGGCTTCTGCAGTTTGCCTCTGTGAGGCTGACAGTGTCCCCTGCAGTGGAGCCAGGCCAGGATGGGGCCTCGTTTTGCAACAGGGAGGCAGTGGCTGTGGACTCTGCTGCTAGCCTGGATTCCAAACTGCTGTACTGCCCTTGAAATGAGGGCTGCACACTCAGGCTCGGCTCCACTTTAGGAAGCCTTCCCTGCTTCTGGCTTGTTTGGGGCCTTATTTCTTTTATTCCCAGACTGGAGTGAATTTACTTTTCCAACTTCTTTGTGAACAGTGGCGTTTCTGAGGCCTGTGGGGATGTGGGCAAGTGCATAATTGACCAGCCTGACCCAACCCGTATTTACCAGAATTGAGAGCAGTGACGTTGAGCTACTTGCGATGGATCATTCATCTGTCCAGTTCTCAGTCATCAAGCTAGGCTGGCAGGATCGAATCCATCTGTCACAGGGACAGCGATGCCAGCATGGGGACAGTTTAAGTCTCAATAGCTAGCTATTTGGAGAAAGAAAAAGCCGGTCTGGCAGTGGCTTTGGGTCTTATCTGGTGCACTGTGCTGTAAGGCACACAGATGAGCTGCTGGCTATTTATTAAATGGGGCAAACATTAATTAAACAGGGGTGGTCAGAGCCTTTTTTTTTCTCTCAGCCTCAGAGGAAGAGACAGGTCCAAGCATCCTCAGCCGCCGCCACCTGCATGTTGGGCTGCATTGTCCCCGGGGCTCTGTGTCATGGCCTCTGCTTAGTATAGTTTGGATTCTCAGCATGTGTGGTTGTGCATGTGTGATTGTGTGGGGGAGGGTAAGAAAGCCTGGGTTCTGTGTTTAGCCAGACCCAAAGACTGTGAAGTGGTACAGATTGTTCCAAGCTCCCAAAGTGCTGTCCTTTGAAATTGCTCCACCTCAGAACAAGGTGGTCCAGTCTTGTAGGTGCTTATCTCTTCCAATCAGCCCAGCTCTGCGTTCTCTCCAAACACTCGCGGAACAACTTGATCTTAGCAGAGTGGAGCGGACTTGTCTCTCACATGGGTCACTGACTATTGCAGGACCATGGAGGGGGCCCTGAGGCTTGCTTTGCAAGCTGTTACGGAGTCAAGATCGTGTTCACAACCATCCCTGAGACCTGGGTCACACAGCGCGGTCATGAACCACAGTTCACAGAGCAGAAATTGCTCCCACAGGCCTGGGCTAGTGTCAGCCACCTCCTGCATTGCAGCTTTGTAAGTCCTGCTGATCAACCCTTGCGCTTGAAATACAACTCCTGACACTTCTGGGGGAAAATCTGGTTTTAATGATGTGATTAAATGTGTGATTGTAAATGTCCGCTTCGATGGAAGCCATCTGTGCCTGGCGTGTGGCCTCAACTCCCATCCACTTGTGATAAGTCTCAGCAAGTTACAGCAGCACAAGCCACAAAATGTCACTGACTGAGCCGACCTCACTCATTGCGAACAACAGGTCTTCCTTCGTTTGTGCTCAGCAGGGACTCAAAGTAACAAGTAAAATGTGAATTACAGACAATTCGTAGATTTGGCCCAAGAATTCCTAACCATATTAGTAGCTTAAGTTTCTAATGATACATTTGTACTTAATTTTACATAGTTATTAGCAAATCTTGTTTGAGGAAAAGCAGGCTATGCCAATAAAAGAAAAATAATTAAAGGACAATTCAGGGTCCCATCACATCCTGGGTGCTGGATGCCCTCTGTCTCGGTTACTTTTTATTTGTTGCTGGGACAAAATATCTGGCACCCAAATTTAAAGAAGGAAAGGTTTATTTAGCTCACGGTTTGTGGAGGTTTTAGTCTACACTTGGTTGGCTCCCAGGCAGAGTGGCACATGGCAAACAGCAGCAGTTCATGGCAGCAGAAAATAGTGAACAACAAAGGGAAGGGCAGCGCTGTGGCTTCTAGCCAGCCTCTGTCCCCTCCTTACATTGTAAACAAGCTACCCTGGGGCTGGGGCTGTAGAATTCAAACAGTGTCCATGCTCTCCTCTTGCACAGGAGCCTCACGGATGAAGATGTTCACAACTAAGAATCCTGGCTCTCTGCAGAGTCACTTAATCAAACTTGTAAACTTCTCAAGTTGACACAATGTATCAACCAGTACAATCTACCCCTTGTCAACTTGGCAACCAGACATTTCCTTAAGCTAGTTTCCAGGTACATAGACATGCTTATTAACATTTTATAACTTGAACATTGTATTACATTAGAACCATGCCATTTTGCTCCTGGGCACCCCCACCCCTGTCAAAGACTCATGCACATCCCTTTATGCAAAAGGCATTTTAGTCCATCTCTAAGGGCTGTCAAAGTCTTAACAGTTTCAGCATTGCTGCAAAGTCCAAGTCTCAAGTCTCTTCCAAGATCTAAGGCAAGCTGTTAGCCGTGAACGTCTGTACAAAAGAAAAGTTAAACACTTGCAACAGTTAATGGCATAAGAAAAACACTACCATTCTAAACAGTACAAGCAGCAGATATAAAACACTGGGACTAAAGCAAGCCTAAAGTCCAGAAGGGCAAACACTAAGTCTTGTGGCTCTATGTGGGACATCTGAAGCAATCTGTAATGAGCTGTGAGCTCCAAAAGCCTTACATGGCTCCACCCTATGGCACTTCTGCTGGTAGCTCCCATGACGTTTCTCTGGGGCTGGCTTTGTGCTCACCTTGTAGTTTTTTTAGATAATTTATGTTTCTGGCTTTTCTAAACTTTTGGGGTTTGCATTGACTAGGCTTTTATTTATAGCTTTACCCATTGCCCTCTCAGGGGCACATTGTCTGGCATCCCAGGCCTTCTGAAAGCTAGGTGGAAGCCTTCTTAACCTCAGAACTCTTGCATTCTTCATGCACCTAGAACCAACGCTGCTTGGATGATGCCAAGGTCAGCTGCCAGCTGGAGCAGTAGCCAGGCTTTCTTCTTTCTTGGTTGTAGGGGTCGAGTACCTGGACCACTGAGCACTCTGAACCTGCTTCTGAGGAACAAATTCTATGCTGCTGCCATTCTGGAACATGTGTGGCCAATGCTTCCATTCTGGAACATAAGGCTATTCAACTTTCTCTTCAAAGCAAAGTCCCTTACCCTTGGGGTTCTCAGGCTGTGAAGAGTGAGAACTTGCCACCTCCTGTGATGCCCTCAGGACATTTTATTCTGTTCCTACTGAGCAAGAGAGATCTCAGTTCTATCTTTGCAGCCCACAGCCTTCTTGGCACTTCCTTTCTGGCTAAATTCACATTTTAAAACATCCTACTGGGCTCTTTGCTCTTGATTCTGTACATAAATCTGACTAAAAGCCCCCAACAGTAGCCATGCCACTGCCTCAACATTTGACTGTCTTGAAATTTTCTTTGTCAGATTAACTAGTCCACTGCACTTAAACTCAGTCTCAGACAAAGTCTCTGGACATGAGAAAAATGCAGACAAACTTCCTGGCAAGTCATAATACAATTCAACTAGAGTCCAACAACCAATACAGTCCTTTTTCCCAGAATAAATCTTCCCAGTCTGGTCTTTACAGGCAGGCTTTCTATCAGCATTTTGGTCTTCTGAGCTCTGACCAGAATCTCCCATATAGAACAGCCAAAGGCATTCCAGCTCTTCAGTACTAGGGGACATTTAAAAACCTTTCTTATCTGTTCCCATGAGCCATTCCCGAAAGCTCTTGAACAATATGGTCAGGTAGTCACAGCAACAACCCCACTCCTGGTACCATATTTTGCCACCATTACTTTTTACTTGTTGCTGGGACAAAATACCTGACATGCAAATTTAAGGAAGAAAAGGTTTATTAGCTCACAGTTTGTGGAGGTTTTAATCTATACACGGCTGGCTCCCAGGCAGAGAGCAGCAGTTTATGGCAGCAGAAAACAGTAAAGAGCAAAAGAAAGGGCAGCATCAGTGGCTTCTAGCCAGCCTCTGTCCCCTCCTTTTATTATAAACAAGCTACCCTGGGACTGGGGGTGTAGAACTCCCATGCCCTCCTCTTGCACAGTATGAGGATGTTCACAACTAAGGATCCTGGCTCTCCACTGAGTCACTTAATTAAACTTGTAAAGTTCTCAAATTGACACAATTTATCCATCACATCCTGGGTGCCGGATACCCTCCAAGCTGTAAGGAAGTATCCTGGCCTTCTCCTCTCAGCTTGTGGGGAGTCCTGGGACTCCTTCACTCATAGCAGCAAAGTTCTGGTCTTTTCTCCATTGTCACATGGTGTCCTGCTCTGTCTGCATTTGTTTCCATCTGGCCTTCTCTAGAAAATACCTACCTTTAGAATGAAGACTCACTTTGATCTAATTATATATGCAAATAGCTTGGTTCTAAGGTTCCAGGTAAAAGTGAATTTTAAAAACACTATTCTACCTTATGTACACAACTAGTAGGAAGTGTAATTAATCTAAGCCCAGCTTAGATTAAGAGTTCAGAAAATTGTTAAAGTAGCTCAATTCAAGTAAAATGAGTACATCTAGCATGGACAAGGGTTAAAGGCAACCAGAGCCATTACACATTGCTAGTGGGAATGGTGTAGCCACTATGGAAAACAGTGTAAAAGTTTCTTCTAAAGTTAAATATACACTCACCATACAACACAGGAATCCCATTGCTAGGTATTTATCCAAGAAAAAAAAAAAGGAAATACCAGCTGAAAAACAAATAAGCAAATATATATAGTAGCTTTTTCATAATCACCAAAAGGTACAAATAGCCCAAATGTCTTTCAACTAGTAAACTGATAAATAAATTGTGCTATATCTAAGAATGGAGTACTACAGAGCTGCAAAAAGGAAGTATTGAATCCTATAACAATGTGGATGAGACTGAGAAGGATTTTGCTGAGTGAAAAGCCAGATACATAACTTACCAGTGTGAGATCCCATGTATATGGGATCCCAGAAAAGGCAAAGTGGCAGAAACAGAAATCAGATTGGTGGCTGCCAGGAGCTGGAGTCCAGAGGAGGGACTGGCTGTGAAGAGGCACAGGGAACTCCCTTGGCTTGCAGCAGTGGGTAAGTGACCAGAGTGTCAGATATGCTAAAGTACATTGAAAGGATTTCTTGTGTGGAAATTAGACCTCAATAAATTATAGCTGCAAAAACAAATTCACTTTGTGGTCACTCCAAGCCCCCAGAGTTCATGAGTCAGATGTGATGGTGTTGGGCCTGGGAGACGGCATTTGGTGTCTCCACACAGCCCGCAAGGCGTGTGATCCTACATAGTGGCAACTCCCCATGGCCCAGCTCCCCTGATTTCTGGGTTCTTTCTTGTGAAGTAACTCTGGAAACAATGCAACAAACCCCCAGTTCATTTCCAGACTAGAATTGCCCGTCATTTGCTGAGTAACCGTGTTGATGTAGGATGTAGCAGTGCACACAGATGTGACATGGCCTTAGTGTGTGGCCCGAGGCTGATTCTGTAAGATGCTTTCTCAGAAGATGCCCGGTAGGAAACTGCATGTGTGTTTGTGGTCTGGGGTAAAAACAAAGTCACAACAGAATGCTGTTTGCCACATATAGCACATCCTGTCCCTTAGATGCCTGAGCTTGGTGGACTACACTTTTATTTTGGAAGTTTGGCTTCCTTGGGGATATTGTTACTCCGCTGATTTACTGTCAGAATGGCACGGGGGAAATGTTGTCCTGCTCTTGGGTCAAAAATCACTTCCGCTCCAGGCATTTGCATTTGGGATGTACACATTGTTTGCAAATATCTCCAGGCTTAAAGGTGCACTGAGTCCTTGGATTAGCACTGAACTCAGTGCATGCCCAAAGCAGACAGTGACTGTGTTCTGCTCCCCAGGTGGTTTCTGGGTAGGGAGAGGGCAGAGGCACCACGAAGGAAACTCTCTGTCCTTCCTTGGTGGCTGCAATTTCATAACTGGAAATTAATCTCCTACCCTGAAAGAGTTCATTCTCTGGCGTGACACCAGCCCTCTTCCCTTAGCCATTTACACACACGTGGTTAAGTCTGTCTGATGTGTTCTAGTTAGCAGAGCCCGTTGGAGAGTATGCTGGAAGTGAGGCAGGTGGAGCAACTTTGGAGAAAATGGAAAACAGGCAAAGCTACCACAGAGGCGAAGCTGGGTGGCATGGAGGTCCCTCCCCTGTGCTCTAGCTGGCTCCCTTCTCACCCAGAAGCCTTTGGCTTATGGGCTGCTCCAGCTCAGCCCTGGCTAACACTTCAAATAGCTTTTGTGCTCTACAAATGCAAAGGAAGCATAAAATCCTTGAGAGCGTTGTCGTTCTTGAAGTCATTTTTTCCTGGAAAACCCTAAAACCTGGGCTCCCAAGTTGGAGTCAGTGCATCCTGGGACAGCAGAGACAGCTGGAGGTTTTCTGGGAAGGGGCGGCAACACGACCAGGGCTGAGGAGATAACTTTTGCATCACCAGTGGTGCCAAGCAGTGCGGTATTCCAGCACCTTGAACCTTCGTGATGTCCTTCTGCAGGCAGTCCTGCTGTGATGCTGTCCCCTCCACAGGTGCCTGTGGATGCACCCCTGTGTCCTGCATCATCCAGAATGGTGGCTGACATTGGACTGCACCCTTGGGCAGGCAGGGGGAACAGACATAGGCTGACAGCCAGGCTCTGCCACTGAGTCCCCAAGAAATAACCTGCATCAAGTGTTCAGCCCCTGTACAGAGAGGAACAGGTAGAGGTCAAACCAAATAAGCTCGCACTGTCATCTTCCAATGGCCCATCACTGCGGATTTAGGTCACCTACTGAATGAATCCAGGATATCTAGAGAAAAGAACCCACAAGAGACATAGTCTATTCAACATTCATCATGGGAACCAGATCATCTGACTGTGGGTCACAGTGGGTGAGAAGGCAGTGCCAGCCTGTAGGCTGGAGAACAGCAAGGACAGAGATGGAGTTTAGTTCAAGTCCCAAGGCCTTATTAGTACAAGGGGAGCCAGTTGTGGAACTACTTGTCCTGGGCTAACTGCCTGACAGACTGCCTGGGGAGGTAGGCAACTGGTGTAAGTTCTAGAGTTGAAAGGCTCTGGCAGCAGAGGACTCAATGTCCACAGGCCACAGAGGATGATGTGCCAGCTACAGGGGTCAGAAAGCAAAAACTCACTTCCTCTGTGTTTTTGTTTGGGCCCTCACCAGGTTGGATGCTACCCGTCCACATTGGGGAGAACTGATCCAAATGCCAGCCTCTCTCAGAAAACCCCTCATGGACACCTAGAAAGAATCTTTCACGAGCTATCAGGAGACTCTCTAGTCTGTCAGTTGATACCTCAACGTGACCTGGAAAGTCTTCTCTGACTCCGACCCCGTGTGATGAATGTTTACTTCCCTCTTTCTGTTGCCTCGTCCTTTGAAAAGAACAATTTATACAGCTCCTGTGATTAAGGGCACCTTGTGGCATTTAGTTTCCACTACAGATTATTAGATAGAACATCTAGTGCTGTGTCTGTAGCCCAGAGGTGGGTGTAGAGATTTTTTGCGTAATGCTAGAGGAATCCTCTGGCCTTCTAACTTATGGCAAAAAGACCAATCAGAGCTCTGGTTATCCTCCAGGGATGGATCCGCCACTCTCTTCCTCTACACAGACATGGGCAGGAAAAGAAAGCAAGCAGGGCTAACCTCATCTTGGGACTCTCGTACCTTCCATTCATCGGGGGATAATTTCCCGAACACTGTGTGTTACATTTACTGTCTGCGTATCTATCGTGATAGGTGAAAGGGGAGCAACCAGGGCCTGGAGGAAGGCAGTGGTGAAGTCAAGTGCCCACGCATGAAAATGGAACAGATCTTGATGATTCAGCACCCCACCTTGCCCCCATCCTGGGTATTACCTGACAGGCAGTAAGTGGAGGAGCCTGCAAAGTGAAGGCCGGGACTTGCGCTGTAACACTGAATGTGACATTTCTCTATTTCCCTGTAGCTCTGACTCTAGGACAGGTTGCAAAAAAAATCTGTTCAGAAGAGAAATGCAAATGCAGTCCAAATTCACTAATGGGCCATGTGGAATCCCCAAGAGGGCCCAGACGTGGCCGCCAACACGAGTCCTCTCCCATTCGTCCATACCATCAGTGCCTGGGGAGATGTAATTTGTTATAGGACTTGGCAGGATCTCCCTGTGTGCAGGTATTTGTTGATTAATAATGACAAAGTCTGTAGCAGACACTGAAGCAGTTTTCATTTATTTGATTCTGAGGTGGGCTTAATGAGGTGGGTACAATTATTATTACCTATTTTATGCTGATAAAAAGTGGCCCAAGGATATTAAATATTTGCCATCACACACAGTTAGGTTATGTCAGAGTTGGAGTGTGAATGTAGTAACGTTTGCTGTAAAGTATACATTTCTAAACTCATACCTGTCTCCAAAATAGCCTCCAGCCCATTTTAAAGCAGTTCATTAGCTTGTATTTTCAAGCTGCCACTATGATGTATCCTTTACGTCTACCTACAGCTGAACATTTTTCTTCTTTCTTGAAAGGACTAGTTCTCAATTTAGCAATAACACTGGGACAAATTAGGGGATCTTATAGTCCCTTTGATAGGTACTTTATTTGGATTTATCACTTATAGTAAGAAACTAAAATACCAAAAAGCGAGATTCATAGGATACATTCTCTGTTGCCAAGCCCTGCAGACTAGTGATAAAAAACCAAAGTGAAACAAAACAATAAAAGTAACTGCAGTCCTTTTCATAGAACTTTCTTCTTGGGTAAGTGGCAGCTGTAGATGAAATAACCTAGGGGAGAAATCTAGAGCACTTCCTGGTCACTCAGTTGGACGTCCTGAGCCAGACTCAGGAGTCCACTTCCTCTTGCCTCGCCTGGCCACTGGCTGTCCTCTGGGCTCCCAGAGTGCCCTGCACTCTTCTGTCATTGCTCTTAGCCTGACACAGTTGGCAGATGAGCCAGGTAGCTGAGACCGGGCCCGAGGAATCATGCTGGAGAGCTGCTTTATGGAACTTTCTAGATGCATGCATGACTTTGTGAATGGGAAGCCAGGAGTGTGAAAGACCCAGCGCTAAGTTACCTTGCTGGAGTCTAAACTTCACTGTCTCTGGAGCCCAAGGACTTCGCCCCCTTGGTGCACATGACGTGTTCAATGCGGCAGATTCTCCGCCTCTTAGTGTTTGGGGATGAAACTGTCATCGAGTGAAGCCAGGCTTCTGCACACAAGCTGCACACACCTGGTAGCCAGCTACTCACAGCAGCTTCCTGCTAGCTTGTTTAATTTTTAGTGGAAACAATTGGAGTGCTTCCAGCATGTGGGATTGGCATGTCTCATGGAATAAATTTAGGCAAGAACAGCCTTAGTGCAGATTCTGACGACAAGGCCGGGCAGCTCTGTACGGAGTCCGTGTGGGCAGGCAGTGGCAGCAGAGATGAAAAAGCCTACTATGGAAAGCTCCTGGGCAGCCAGTCCTGGAAAAAGAAATTCTTAAGTTATAAAATCACAAGGATGCATATTTACTATGACTTTTAGTTTTTGTTTTTATGATAGAAAAGAAGCTAGGCTTCATGAACAGATTACCAGACCAGGTAGAAGAGATGCTATGGAGCAGGAGTTGGATAATGTTTTTCCTAGAGGCAAATAGGAAATATTTTAAACATCTCAATCACATAGAGGCTTTTGTTTCGAATTCTCTTTTCCTTCACCACCTTCTGATGATGTAGAGGCATTCTAACCCTAAAGCAAGACCTATATCACAAAAAATGTTACTTTTGTATCCGGCAAGGTCAGTCAAATCCCCTCAGGATTTACCCTGAAACCCTGTACCACAGTTTGTAGATCCTT
>NDGM010945898.1:0-21607 GCA_002564305.1 Octomys mimax | reverse complement strand
ATCTTGTACTATGAATAACCACTACAAAGACAATAACATGCAATGTATTAATTATTGAAACTGCTATTAATCGGTTTTGAAACTGTCTCATTGCTATTTGTTTCTCAATGAAATTAATTTAAAAAAGAAAGAAGGGAAAAGGAAAAAAGAAAGAATAGAAGGCAGAAAATGGAAACAAAGCTTTGTAAAAAAGGAGGAGAAGAGGGCTTGGAAGGAGGAGAGCAGATTGGGAAAAAAGAATCAAGATATATCATGTACAAGTACAAAGTCCCTATGATGAATGTGACAGCTATGTATACCTAAGCATGTATCAATAACAATAATTTTTAAAAGATTAGGGAATTTTTTTCAAATACTTTGGGCATTAATACAGAAACAACAATAGTAACAAATTTTGCTGGCCTGAATAATTAATTTAGAAGTGCAATTTGCATTGATTGGATTCACTGGGTAAATACACATTTCTTTTCTTTTGCCTTGCTCCTGTGAACCCACAGCAATGTCTTTGAACAAAAGTTAAATGGTGGGAAATTTTGTTTCTTATGTAATTCAATAGCCAGTGTTAGAACTGCTTATTAGGTGATTGCAGGATGCACAGAGGAGGAAAATCGCCTTTTCTTATGACTGATACTCGCACTAGGATCCATTAGTGTGGGCCTTCAATTACACAGAAACACGAGATTGCCATGCAAGTACCAAACTGGAATTCATCGGGGAAACAATAGACAAAGGAAAAACGGGGGAAGGATTTTGACAGAAGATCAGGCTTATTGTGACAGGCTTTTTTGCTCCAACATCAAGTTAATTTCTTTGAGCTGACATGAGAGAAGGCAAGTCATGTTCAGAAGAAAGAAAGGAAAAGAAAAAGAACTCATAGGGAAAGCTGTCATGGGAACAGCAATATGGCCAATCATTTATCACTGACACTTGCAAATGACTGTTGGAAATTATCTTATCGTTTCCCTAAAGACCAAGGACATGAGTAACAGAAGACTAAAGGAAACCCACGTGTCTTTTCTATAAAATCAACCTCGTATCTAAGCAAGTGAAGTTTATATCAGGTCTAGCTGTAATTAAATACTGGATTGTTTCATTATTTCATAAGCTCCTTGTCATGTATATTGGTTCTCATTGAAAACATCAGGCGACAATGCTGCCTGGAGCTTCTGGTTTTGAACACAACTTTGAACAATGTGCGTACCCTTTTTATCCTACAGGGTTACCCAGGTAAGGAATTTCATTTCATAAACGAGGGACATATGTATTTACATTATTGCATGGAGTCACTTTTTTTATTTTGGAATTGCAGACACAAAATATTTCAAATCCTCCACTGAAGACAAGCGCTGGCACTCCCCTGCTGCATGGTGAGCTCCCCACTGAGGGTTCCCTCGGTGGGCCGCCTCAGCACACAGAAAGTACTGCTCTGCCCACAGACGTTCCCTTTTTCTGCTGTACCTCCTGGGAACCCAACGCTCAAATGCATTTAGTGTCCTAGTGCTTTGAAAACCTGTGTCTTGTTCAGTTCCAAACACACACACACACTGCCTCTGCTGTCCGGCCTGGGACTGCCTATACCTGTTCCAAGTTGTTTAGCCTGTCAAAGCTGGTTGGTCATTGATTAGCTTTGCTCCTAGAAGAAGCTGTCAAGGCCTCTTTTGTGTTTTATTGTAATTGTGCGTCTCTATTCTTAATTCATTTAAGAACGTGAAGGCTTATTTATCTTTGAAGGTTAGGGCCCTAGCATGGGGTCTGGGGCTGACCAGAGCAGGTACTCAGCAAGTGCTTACTCAGTTCAATTATTGCAGCGCATTTCACGGGCTTCCAGGCCTGCATTAGCATCTAAGGCTATCGCAAAGACAACACAAAGATATATTAGTCCTATTATAAATATGGCCAAATATTTTTGTTTATTTCTGAAAAAGAGCTTTTGCTTACGAAGGAGGATTTATATAACATACCAAACTAATAAACAAAAACCACGCAAACTTTGTAGGTGAACAATGAACCTGCAACATGCTCGATTTCCACAAGAATTTGGTGAAATTTTCCTGATTCATAGCGGCTCACATGAGCAAAGTCAGAAGCTCTGTGACGCACTGGAGAAAATCACGGAGCGAGAAATTTAAACCAGGGGTTTGAATCATAAATGTTCCCACTAATGACACTGTTGACTTTGGGGAAACTAACTTTTGTTAGCGCAGACTCATGGAGAGACTTAAATAGAAAACTTCCTGAGTTACAGCTCGTCCCTGCTTCTGGGAATGTAGAGTGTATCCAACCTCCCAGTGCTCTCCCAGAACCCCTCAGACAATAGCTAAAGACACTGTGAGGTATGAGTGCGTGGTGGGACTAAGCGAGACAGAGACACATGTGAGTGACACCTCATGGTCTGGACTCTAGTGGGATTGTCAAGCATGGCCTCTGTCATAAAGGCGAATCTGAAGCAGAGCTGAGGTAAGCGAGTGCGACTCCCTGACTCGGAGAGAGTGTTCGGGGCAGAGGGCAGCGGTTGTCTTTCTCGGAACAGTTGCTCTGCATGCTCAGGAACACTGACGCCGAGTTGCAAGGACCTCTTCCCTGTCAGACCTCCTCCCTCCGCATGGCCTCCCTCCTCCCAACCTCTGGATTCTGGTCTCAGTGAGCTGTTGCACTTGCATTCCGGTTGCTTCACTTTCCCCGGTAGTGCTCCCCTGTCCAACGTCTGGCCTCTCTGTGTCTTCCCGTGCGCATTTTTTAAATCATTAATTCAGTGCCCTTAAAGTTCCTCTCATTGTCTCTTAAGCCCATTTCCTGTCTCCTATTAATGTTGGCTGTACTGATCACTGCATTGTAAAGTGCTGAACGAAGCAATGAGAATATTAAACTTACAGACATCTAAAAATAAAATAAGCTCTGATGTATGGAGTTAGATGCACAGAGAGCAGCTATTTAAGTTAGCAAAACATTGCAGTTTTGAATATGGATAACATCAGCATATCTTTAATATTTTATTGGCTGAAGGTACCAACTTTCACTTTTCTCTGTTGTAACAGATAAACAGAAAAGCAGATATTTTGGTCCTAAGAGTACTGCATACGTGATATTTATTGGTTTCTTTTAGAATATGAGGTGGCGAGTATTTTACTTGTATACACTGCGTTAATAAATTGAGGTTAAACTTACCTTGTGTTGCTTGTGTATTTTCTTATGACTGTTTGCAAAAATCTGAGCTTCGGCGTTTGCACTTTCTATCCTTTTATTCTTTTTTGAGAAGTGTACAAATAGTACCATAGTCTATTTTTCCAGGAAACACTGAAGCCATATTCTATTTTAACTTCTGGAGGTTATTTAGAGGATCCTTTTACTGTTAGTTCTTTCTAAAATCTGAGCGAAGAATGCTTTACATGTGCCGAAGCCACAGGGCTGCAATGCAGAAAGGGAAATTCATTTTTAGCACCCGAACAACACCGGTGTGAACTGCTGCAGAGTGTACTGAATGCTAGTTTCAAGTCCTCCGCTGACCTGTGGTCAACCCACCCTAAGCCCATAGGAAATAAGAGGAACACTGCCTACAACGTACAGCTTTCATGGCAGCACTAATTAAATCTGAATAGCTGCCCAAAGCACAAAACCACATCATTTTAGTTTTTAAAAATTAAAATGATCTTTTAAGAATGATATAGATTATAAATTGATTATAATGATTTTTATGTTCACAGTGATGAGAATTCACTTTTTCTGAATAAGAAATAGATTCAGATGGATGAGCTATATGGAAAGACGTTCCTTTCTGTACCTGTCGTGTCACTTTTCTGCGGTTCTTCCTTGCCTGGAATGCTCTGGCAGTCGCTGTTATTTCCTGTGACATTGTTATTCGCAACCGTTTTGAGTTTCGCTGTGTGCTTGTAAACAAAAACAAATGGGATGTTTCCTTTCCTACAAATCAGTCGCATATTGCACATATAATTCTGTGCAGTGATTTTTACTACCTTTTATTTTGAAATAATTATAAATTCAAAAAGGAGTAGCTTAAAAATAAATGTAAGGAGGTGCCTTGTACCCCTTGCCAGTTCCTCCAGTGGTATATGCAATCTAGCTGGCATACAGTATCACAAACAAAAACTGACGTTGGTGCACCCTCCGGAACTTACCTGCATTTCACCAGTTATCACATGCTTTTATAAAATTAGTGAAATCTAGCAACCACTAATGTAGTCTCCATTGCTAAACATTTTTTAATCATTTATTTATTTAGTACTGGGTCTCACGACACAGCTTGGACTCATAGTGACCTTCCTGTCTCAGTCTCCCCAATGCTAGGATTACTGCTGTGTGCCCTGGTTTCAGGGCAGGCACAACATGCAGTCCCGAGGACTGAACTTGGGTCCTTGTGCTTGCCAGACGGATGCTTAGACCATTGAGCTGTCTCCCCAACCCCACTAAACTTCTTTTTTTTAAATTAAGCCAGCATTTTAAAAAATTATTTATTTATTTTTGCGGTACTGGGGATTGCACTCAGGACCCTGAGCTTGCCAGACAGGTGCTTGTTCTACTGAGTTACCTCTCCAGCTCTAAACTTGTATAATTTCAAAGCATTATATCTTTTGAAACTGGCTTGTTCACTCAGCATAATCCCTTTGACATCCATCTGGTCTGTTGTATTTATCAACAGCCTGCTCTTTGGCTGGCTGGCTGTGTGCCACAGTGTCATGGCTCTACCTTTGCATCTCCCTTCCCCTGTTGAAGCGTGTTTGGACTGTTTTGATGCTTAGCTACTACAAATAGGCAGAGCTAAACATCTGTGCATCTGGGACAAGTACCCAAGAATGTAAGCGCCGGGTTGGAGAGGACGTGCGTGCTTGTGTTCATGAGAAACTCGGTGCAGATGGCAGCGTTATCGCGTGTTCCCATCACAGCGCACAACCGCAGCATTTGGTGTCGCGATTCTTTTTCTTTCTACTCAGGCATGAAGTGACGTTTTCCTAAGCTCTGAATTTGACTTTCGTAGAGGCTAGCGACTTTGGCATGTGCTTATTTGCCATTTGTGAGTGATTTTTGGTTAAGTCTGTTTATCCTTTTTTCGTCATAGGATCTTTTTCCCGCTAGAACACTGAAAAATCTTTTATATTATTATAGACGATCTGAGGTTATAAGGCTTGCAAATGTTCACTATGGGTGTGCAGTTTGTCTTTAAGTTCCTCATGCGGGCTTTCACCATATAAGCTTCTTGTTTTAACTTTATCTGTTTTACCAATATTTCTTTCATAAATTCTGTTTTAGATATAATACGTGAAATGTTTCCTATTGTAAGGTTCCTATTTTCTTCATGTTTTTTTCTAAAGATTTCATAGTTTGGAGTTTTGTATTTCAGACTTTAATGCAAATTAATTTTTATACAGTATGTAAAGTTTAAATTGAGCTTCATTTTTAAATCTATGAATGTTCAATTGCTCCAACACCATTTATGAAAATATCTATAGTTTTGCTTGTTGAATTATTTGCATGTATTTTTAAAAGATAAGTTGGATATGTTGATATGCAACTATTTTGGTGTTCTGTCTTCTGTTCTACCGACACATATGTACATCAAGCTGTTTAAAATGGTACAGATAGGTAAAAATGTTCAACATTGATTCTTCTCACTTTATTCTTTATCAGAATAGTTTTTGCCTGTCCTTGGTATTTTTTGCCTTACACAAAAATTTTAGGATAAGCTTGTCTTTCTCTACAAAAATCCTTCTTTAGTTTTTTCTATGTATTTGGTTGTTGCTGGGTCTCACCAGGCAGCTCGGGCTTGTAGTTACCCTCCTGATATCAGCCTCCCCATGCTGGGATTACAGGCATGTGCCACTATGCCCAGACTCTGGCTGGCTCAGCCTGCCCTGGGGGCGCGGCTGGTGGGCATGTGGCACTGGGGATTGAGCATTGGTCCCTGTGCTTGCCTAAGCAGGCACTTCAGTCTGCTGAGCTATCTCGCTGGTCCCACATCAGGGTATTGTTAACAGAGCTTGTAGAGAGAGTCTCATTTTTTTTTTACATCACAATACAGCATTAATAATCAACAAAGTATTTTAAATGCTTGTTCTATTTCTAATTTATCTATGTTACAATTAGTACATCTTGTGTCTACATCTATATCTATGAATGTGACTTAATTATCTATTGCTGGAAGTAGCGTCGATGTATCCAGAAGTGTTTAATTGATAATGTTTGTGCCTATTTCAACACTGTCTTCTATAGACTGCGCCGTTCATATTTCCTGCACTGACATGGCACTTCCTGGCAGCCTAGGAAATATGACTTACTTGGACCGGAAATGACATTTATATTACTGAGTTAATTTAAGCAAGTGTCAATTTATTTAAGGGCTATTTGTACTTGTTTGCTTTTGGTTGTTCTGTGATTCATTTTAGGTTTCAATTTAAGTGGGTGAAGGGCTACATGAGGCTGGTACCAGCTGAACGTCCCTAAAATCAAAATCTACATCGTTGTAAGTTTCACAAAACCTGAAATATTTTGAATGCTAATGTGGTAGTGTGCAGTGGTGCCTTGGCTCACAAACTTAATTTTGCTGTGATTTTGGAAAAGAGACCATGCTTATATTTGTGCAGGAAAGTGGGTCATGTGCTACCTTATGCCGAGTGTGTAAATAAAAATAAAGTTTCCTAAGCACTTCTGTTTGCACACCAAATTATTTGCAAATAAAAGCATCATAGACTGAGGTTTCACTGTACTAGATAATTACCCACCTCTGCCTTTTACAGCCGAAATACAGATGCTCTAAAATTATTATATAGCATCAGCTTCGGGGTACATATATGTTATATATGAAAGATGAATTAACTTGCTGCTTAGATTTGGATTCCACCCTCAAAATCCCTTGTTAAAGATATGCCAATGCTTTTAAAAATCTGAAACACTTTAGATCTGATATTTGAGGTAAAAGGCACTCAGTATACAAGGTATTACATTTGGGTATCTGTCCATATATTTCTGGAAGAAACTAATCTTTGAGCAGTAGTCTGGAAGTATAAAATCTATTGTCACCAGCGAGGATGGCACCATGTGGTCAACTTCAGGAAGGGAGAATTTGCTTTTTCCCCCTAGAGCTTGGATATTTATCTTCTGTAGCTCCCAGGAATCAAAGCTCAGCTTCTTGGGTCTTCAGGCTTCAGGATTCACAGCAGTGTGCCGTCTGCTCTCCGTCCTGTGCCTCTGAAGATCTTAAGACTTTGGACTTGGATTTAGCCACAACCATCAGCTTCCCTGGTTCTTGGGCCTTTAAATCAGAATAAACTATACTGATGACATCTTTCTGGTTCTCCAGCTTTAGCTGGCATGATGGGATGTAGCCTGAGTCAACACGTCAACACTCAGAAATTCCCACAGTATGCTCCTGTCACTTCTCTCTCTCTCTCTCTCTCTGTCTCTCTCGCTCGCTCTCGCTTTCTCTCTGCCCTATTCTCTGTCTCTCTGTCTCTCTCTCTGTCTCTGTCTCTCTTTGTCTGTCTTTCTGTCTCTGTCTCTTTCTGTCTCTCTGTGTGTCTGTCTCTGTCTCTCTGTCTCTGTGTCTCTCTGTCTCTGTCTCTCTTTGTTTCTGTCTCTCTTTGTCTCTCACCTGTCTCTCATCTGTCTCTCTCTCTCTCTCTGTCTCTCTGTCTCTCTCTCTCCCTGTCACTCTCGCTCTCGCTCTCCCTCTCGTTCTCGCTCTCGCTCTGTCCTATCGCTTTTGCTTCCCCGAGTAACTCCTATTAATGCAGCTGCTGTGGAGGACCACTGCTTCACATTTTTCAACATGTTTCTTTTGGATTACTGGACATGTCATGGAAATTTACAGAAATTTTACTCTATGTTTGAGAGTTTAACCTTTTTGCCAGTTGCAAACATTTTCCCTATTATGTCATTTGCCTTTTATATTATTTACTGTGTAATTTTGGCAAGATGTAATAAATGATATCATAAGGAATAGCGTTGTACATATAGCATTTCATATATATGAATTGTATCTGTAGGATAACTTTTTAGTAATATGAACTTTCAGATTTGTAACAATGTTATAAATACAGAAACATCAAGTTTTACTAAGTAAATTTATAATATAACCCAATGCCAATCAATACCTCCAAAGTCTTATTTTTTAACTTAACAAGCTAAAGTCCATATGGAAAAATAAATAAAAGGCAATAGTTTGAAAAGATATTTGAAAAAATAAACAAGATAAGATTAGTTCTACTAAATCATACTTGACATGAGAATGTACTAAAATTCTTTTATAATTATAACAAGATGATATTTACAAATGAATAGATGAAGCAATGGAATGGATTGGAAAGCTCACAAATTGATTCAAGTAGAAATGTGGCACCAGATATACTCTCTCTCTGTCTGTCTCTCTGTCTCTGTCTCGCTCTGTCTCCATCTTTCTCTGTCTCTCTGTCTCTTTCTGTCTCTGTCTGTCTGTCTGTCTGTCTCTCTCTCTGTCTCTCTCCCTCTCTGCGATACTAGAGACAACTCAGCACCCTGTGTTTGCCAACCAGATGCATATGCCCCCAAGCTATCTCCCAAGTCCTGTATCTTAAATTAATGAAGATAAATAGACCAGGCTACTTTAAGATGTGATTTTTTAAATATATAAAACAGCTTAACAAAAATCCACTTTGTAAACCCATGGAAAAAATAGATCCTTATAACACAGCTGGAAGATAACCAGGTAACTGTGTGTCTGTAGAAAGCCACTTGGCAATATCTTTTCTTGCTTCGCTCTGTGTATTTCTCCTGATATTTGGCCAGGCTCATGTTTGTATTTCAGTAGTTGTCATTATATGTTTATGTAATAATGCCCTTGCACTGGCCAGTCTTCTCACTGCTGGACAAAACACCAAAGAGCTGAAAACTTAGAGAAGAGAGTCTCAATTCAGCTTACACATTCACAAGTTCTGTGCTTGTTTAGCTGGTTTTAAGGAGAAACTATCACAGAGGACTCCAGGCACCTCAGAGGTCCACGGAGGTCCAGCAGCACTCAGGAGGCTCAGCAGGAGGGTCAATGCAATTTCCCAGCCAGGCTGGCCTGCAAAATGAGGTTAAGAGCAGCCTGAAACTGCACAGTGAAATTCTGTCTCAAAAAGACAAAAAAACAAAAACAAAAACAAAAACAAAACATCATGGTGGAAAGATGTGCTGGACGAAGTTGCTCATTTTGCGAGAGCTGGACCAGGGTAGGTGAGCAGTGTCTGAGAGGAAGAGGACAGAAACAGACCAGACACCCCAAGTCAACCCTCCAGGCCCTGCCTGGACATCACAGAAACATGCTTACTGACATCCTGGATGGCCCCTACAAGAATCAAATTGCAAGCTAATCTTACATCACAGCTCTTCTACTTTGAACACTGATTTACTGGTTTTTTGCTATGTGTAAAAATATCCCTAGTGTCTCTTGTACTTCCCTTCTCCTCACACACCCTGGTTTGCACCAATGTTGTCTATAGTATTTTTTGAGTGCTTACATTTGTAGCACTGGGGTAGCTTCTCCTTGACCCTCCACTCTCCACCACTCTGATCTGCCTGGGAGGTTGAGCACTATGGACCATGTTGATAATTTCTTGCTACCTGGATTCCAGATACATCCAGCAGCAGATATGAGGAGGGAGAGCGAAGTCAGGGACTTCTAGGTGATCACTTTACACTGTTGTGCTTTGATTTCTCAGCCCTTAATGGTAGCCTCCTACACAGGACTCTGCCCATCAGTTTCCATGACTTCATCTTATCCTTGTGTCTATGGGCCCCAGGAGTGGTAAAAGCACCACTGTTGATATCTTCAACAGGTCTTTACCTTAATAAATATTCTCTTATTATATCTTCCCTCAAGGACCCTATTTTGTGTATGCAGTTCATTCCCTCTAAGGTGCCTCAGTCATTAAATTCCACATACATCTATTTGGATTTGTCTTCCCTATTCTTCTTTCATATAAAAAGTTCCAAAAACTAAACTATTTTTTAGTACACTTGGTGCAAACTCACTTGGTGGGCAAAACCTGAGCAGAACTCCTTATAGTCTTTTTTATCCCATGACTCAGTATAAATATTTATGTTTCATCCCAGAAAAATGTGAAGTCTGCTTTTAGCTGTCTCTCCATGATGGACAATTTTGCACACACAGAAGTAGAGGAGTATAATCAAGCCATTTGTAGCTGTCACCCAGCCCCAACAACTATCAAGTCATTACCAATCTGGTCCCATTCACACTACCATTTACTTCTTCCAACAGCCTAATCAGAAGGCTGTAACCACACAGTAATTTGAACTAAGAAATAGTAATATAAATAATTATTAACTCTAAAAGAGCATTTGAGTAATGAAGGCATGGATCATAAGGAGTAAACCAAGCTCCAAAAATATAAAAGCAATTGATAAAAGCAACAGCACTACCCCTAATGCTGATGGGCACTCAAGGAAGAGATCAAAGGCTGAGATGCAGCCTCTGTTGGAGGATATGGGCTCACTGGATCCGAGAGGAGCTGCCAGAACTTACTGAAAGGCTGCCCTGAACTGTACAAGGGAGAGCCATGTGCAGAGAGCAGTCTTGCTAAGTGACTGCCGCACATCCTCTGTCACTCTGCTAGCAAGTGCTGCAGCCATAGCTATGGATGAGGGCTTAGGCACCTCCCTGTCCACTAAGACACAATACCCTACACCTGAAATTTGAAGGAGGAGAGGATTACTGTGCCTCATGCTTCAGTCTATAGTTGGCTAGCTCCAAGGCAGGACAGCATGACCCAGGGACGTGAAGAGGAAGACTGTTCATTGTATGGTGGACATGCACAAAGAGATTTGAAGGAGGAGCCAAGAAGGGACACACAGCCTCCCTGTTCACCCCCACGGTGACCACCTCTTCCAGCAGGATCCCATCCCCTAGCAGCTATCATGCCCTCATATACAGTCACCTTCCTGGTGTCCCATGCAGGATGCTATGGGGATTTAGGGGTTATCTATGCTAAGCCATAACACTTTGCCACTGATCCCTAAGACTCATGCACATCTCTTAATGCAAACTGTATTTTTCTAAGAGTTTCTAAGTCCTCACAGTCCCAGCATTGCTGAAAAAATTTCAAGTTCAAAATTTCCTCTAAGAGTAATGGCAAAATCTTTGCTGTAAGCCTCTACAAAAGTAAAAAAAAAAAAAAAAAAGTTTAACACTGATGGCATACAATACACAGGGCAAACATTTCTATTCCAAAAGGGAAGAAAGGGGAATCCAAAACCAGCAGGACCAAAGCAAGACTGAGACCCAGCAGGGCAGACATGGACTCCTTTGCTTGGACTTGTAGTTCCCTTTCCAGAACTCAGGGCAGGTTGCGGCAATGAGGGGCGAGTGTGCAGGCTTGGGCGGCCCTGCATGTAGGGCCTTCCTGGTGGCTGACACCCTCTTGGGTTCTCTCTTGGGTCAGCGTTGCTCATTCCTGAAGCTTTTCTTGTGTCATCTACATCCCTGGCTTCTTCAGTTTCCTGGCATCTCCACTCAGCTTCAGCTTCACTCTCGTAGCCTGAGGTCTGGCAGGAGGCCTCTCTGGCCGCACAACTCTTGCACTCTGCACGTTTGTAAAAATAGTACAACATGGATGATGCCAAAGTCTGCCAGTTCCTGGAGCAGTAGCCAGGCCCGGTGGGAACTATGGCCTCTGAGTAACTGGGGCACTAAATGCTATGACATAATCTGTTTCATTTTAATGTGAGTATTTTCACAACCAAGCTCTCCTCTGCTCCAACTTTACAGAAGCTGACTTTACAAGGGCTTTCTATGGAGCTACCTGAAAAACTTTCGAATGACTGAACTTGGATATTTGCTCTCGCCTCAAATAGATCTACCTAAAAAAGGCAAGCAGTGCCTATATACAACCTGAGTATTAGGCTGCCTTGAGATTTTCTTTTCCAGATTAATTTGTCCCATACTGTTAAGCTCAGCATCCTACAAAGTCTCACAACATGAGCCAAACACAGGTAAGTTTTCTGCCAGAGCAGAATAAAAATGACTAGAGGTCCAACTGCTAATGGAGTCCTCACTCCCAACTGAAAACTCCTGAACTTTGTCTTTATGGTATGCTTTTCTATCAGCATTCTGGTCTTCTGAGCTCTGGCCAGAATCTCCCATCAAGCTTGGCATGCAGGCTCTTAGGGTTTCTCCATCTGGTGAATAGAGCTTTTCCAAATTCCCCCCACAAGCCAGTTCCAAAGGCTTCTGAACCACATATGCAGGTCACAGCATAGCACAGACCCCCCCTTCTTTGGAACCAAAATCTCTCATAGTTACTTTTGTCATCCTTGAGACACAATAACCCGTACTCCAATTTAAGGAGTGAAAGTGTCTTTTGGCTCACAGTTTATGGAGGTTACAGTATAGAGCTGGCCAGCTCCAAGGCAAGCTGGAAAGCCATAGGGGCAAGACAGGAGGATAGCTGCTCATGCATGGTCTACAGAAGGAAAAGAAAGCCAAGAAGGTTAGAAGGGGGATATTAGCTTCTGGGTCACACTCACAGCAGCCTGACTCTCTCAGTCAGATTCTACATCCTGACAGTGGACAGCTCTTGTGCTCCCAGAATCCAGCCACCTATGCTCCCTGAGGCTTTGGGGGAAATCCATTTTTTAAAAAATGTATTTGGTACAAGGTCTGTAGGGTCTACAGAGTCTCACTATTTAGATCAGACTCTGGTGATCCTCCTGTTTTCAGCCTCCTAAGTGCTGGCATTACAGGCACGTTACCTCCATGCCCAGTCTCAATTGCCTTCTCAGCATGCCCAGGGCATGGGGCTGGCTCAGCATGCCGGGAATCAAACCCTGGCCACTGCACTCTGCCTAAGCAGGCTCTTTAATCCACCAAGCTATCTGGCCGGCTGGGGGAGATCTAGATAGAAGCCATACCATATTCATATTGTCTCATGTTACTCTCTGACACAGCTACTTATCCTAAAGGCATCTTATGCCTTTCCTTGCTAGATCTGGATCCTTGATTTCCTTCCGCAGGACACAGCATTGTGCCCTAGGAGCATGTTGTGCCAGGAATGCACTTCACTTGGTCATTGCTTCTAGAGTTCAATTGCCACAGCTAAGAAGGAAGGATACAGAAAAATATTCGTGAATTCAGATGCTATTTTAAATTCAAATTGAGAGGGTTTTTTTCACTTGATTTAAAAAGTTTATTTATGACTGCTTCTTTCTCTCTTCTCCCAGCTGAAAAGCCTAGCTCTCAAGAACATCAACGTTAATAAAATCGGAGCACCCCATAGTGTCTCATGTGTTTTGTCTCATGTTAACCACTTATTATCTCAAAAAGGTGACAACACTGCAGTCAACAATTTAAGGAACAGAACAGCATTTGGGGGGCTTCGCTGGTTACTCTCCACTGTCACTGAAGTCACTTGTACTAATTCCTGTCCATGTGATTTTACTACCACCTGGATATAGATGTGTTCATTTTATTGGAAATGATAATGTTAATTTTCATTCTGAGATAATTCTAGCTTTATAGAAGGGTCACAAAGATGCCCTTTGTCTTGTTTGCACTTATGTGAAGATTTTATGTGATAGGAGACAATTTCTTAAAACTAAGACGTTGGGGCTGGCCAAATAGCTGAGCAGATTAAAGAGCCTGCTTAGGCAGGTGCAGCGGCCAGGGTTCGATCTCCTGCATGCTGTGCCAGCCCTGCCCCCAGGGGTGTGCTAAGCTGGCGATTGAGACTGGGCATGGTGGCACCCTCCTATGATCCCAGCTCTTGGGAGGCTGAACACAGGCAGATCACTACAAGTCCTATCTACATAGTGAGACCCTGTAGAACCCTGTACGAAAATACAAAACAAAACAAAACAGAAAAGCTAAGACATTAACCATGGTCAAATACTATTAACTAAGACACAGCACTGTGCCCTTATGTTTTTGTACTCAAGTACTTTTCCATTCCATGATTCTGCACAGAGTCCTTCAGAAAATTCAGTTTTCCTGACTACTTAGTCTTCTTCCCAGCATGACAGCCTCACTGTTCTTTCATGTCCTTAATAACCTTACCATGTTCTGAGTAGGGAGGTCAGGGAGATAGCTCAGTAGAATAAGTGCTTGCTTGCCTGGCAAGTGCAGGGTCCTGAGTTCAATCCCTGGTACCACAAAAAAACCCAAACCAAACAAACAAACAAAAACACATTTTCTGAGAATGCTGACCAGTTGTTTTATAGCAACCCCCAGTTTTTGCTTTTATCTCTTACATACATTTTCATTTTAACTACATATTATTTTTCTAAATGATAATTGAGATGATTGCTCAAATGTGTACTCATAAATATCTAAAAATATACATTTTAAAAGAACAAATGCTGTTATAACTATTTGTATTGCATGTCTAATGTCTATAAAATTAAATTTCTTATATTTTCATGCTTTTTATATTTACTTATGGCTTCTAAATAGAAATACATTTTGATTTCAGAGGAGAAATACTGGTTTATGAATTTTTAGCATGAAGTAATGTGGAAATAATGCAACATATAAATATTGGTAGGTTTGTGCTTAGTAAATACATTCAAAAATTAAAGCTGACTCATTTACTTTTTCAGAAGTTGATCAGTTACTTCAGAAAACTTCATTGACTTACAAATTTCCTTTAATATTAATCAGAACCATGTAGAAGAGCCTGTGGTGTCCTAAAAAGCAAACAAAACCATTTCCTTCCACCTGTACTAGATTACCAGAAAATAAATGATACATGTATTTACAACACAAGATAGAAAGGAGCAGGAAAATAAACAAAAGACATATAAAAGATTTGAAGTTTAGCATTTTAATAACGAAGAGACAATGAGTCTTATCACCTTTTTTACAGGTTTTTTGACTGCCCGGGGTTGAATTCTGCATCCGTGCAGAGTGGCCCCAGATGGGAGAGGAAGACTTCCCTGCCCATCTTATCCCTAACCACCCTTCCTGCCATGCATTCCTGTTTCTTGTCTCATTCATTTGCTTTACTTCCTGTCTTGAAACATGAAAACTATTTTCATAGAACAAACTGTCAGAAAACCTATACATTATACTATGTTTTCAGGAGCTATTGGGCACTATGCAAACACAGTAAGTCAAGTTACAATCAGACAAAAGCAGAACATTGTCTCAGTGATCTGTGTAGACAACTTGTATTTTGCACAGATAAGAGAAAAGAAGATGACAGTGATTTTCTACAGAACACCATTCTGTTTGTAGAACTCATAGATGATCCAATCACACCTCCTTCTTCAAAATGCATAGCCTCAGTCTCATCCTAGGAAGACATCAGACAAACCTAAACTTAAGGAACTTGGATAAACCACTATAGTGGATAATATGGTGCTGCTTCTGCTTCTACAACCCAGTAGAACTTGATGTGAAACATTGATTTGGGCTCTGAGACTCTCACACTTGCCCTCTTTCACTCACTCTCTTCTCCAGTCCACGTGGTCTCTTGCAGAAACCCCAGTGCAAGAGGAGGGTACAAGGAGCAGGAGAAGGTGTAAGGTATCCATGTGTGTGAAGTTTGTGAAAGATCTCATCGTTGTAGCTGACGATTCTTCAGAAACGTGGTGAAATCTGAAAGATTCCTTTGGGTGATCTGAAGCTGCTAAATACTAGTAAGTAAAGAAAGAATTCAATACATTGAACACATGTGTTGACCATCTTGAAAAGTGCTTGTAAATACAAATTAATTGAGTATCCATTGCTTTTTCCATGGGTCTTCCTTCTTTGGTGATGTTTTCTGCTCTCCTCCCAGAGCTTATGACCCCTGGCCCATCACTTATGACCAAAGGAATATTTTTAGTAGACACGTCATAAACTGATCCAACTCCTGTGGTTATTCTTAATTTACTTGAATGTTGGACATTAAACGGGGGCAGTAAATCTCTTCCTATTTTGGACTTGAAACTAAGAGTCATGTGTGGAAGCAACAAAACTTGGAAAATGCACGAGGTTATGGTTTACTCTCTGAGGACAGGAGAGGCGCGGATGCCTTCCCTCCTCAGCCTTTGGAGCACATGGCGACCATCCAGACTCCCCCAGAACCGTCCCAGGAATCTTCCCAGACTTTCTTGGTTGAGTTGTGCTGTCACTAAGTGCTCGCTGACTCATAGTGTAGTCTTCAGTCGATCGGATGAGACCCAGCCACAGCAGGAACAGCTCTACCTGGTTTATCAGCATTCGCGGCTTCCTCAGACATGCCCAGAACAGCAGCTGACCCGACATCCGGGCTTTCTAAGGCCCCATCTCCTTGACACGCAAACTTAGCCACCATAGTCGAGGAAACAATCGCTTTTAACTGTCATATCAAACTTGTTCCCAAATTTTGTCTACAGAATGACTAGAAGTGTCCATGAAAAACCTTCAAGTCAGATTGAAAAATAAGATAACATTTAAAGAATGAACAAAATTTAGAAAAACTTGCTTAGAAATCTATGGCCTGTTTTCTTTTAAGCCTTTTTGTATTTTCCTAGAAATTTTGCATACTAAAAATGATGTCAAGTCGGGAATAGTTAAGTAGAATAATTATATGTCTGGATTTTTGTTTGTTTGTAGTATGCTTAAAAGATTTCAATAAAGATTTATGCATTCTGTTTCTCTGAGACAGGGGCCTGTTTTTTTAATGTTTCATTGTTCTCTGAGTATATAATGAGCTGGTGTAATTTTGATCATCAACTTCTTTTTTTACTTGTATATATGTGTTATTTTTATTTCTTATTCCTTATTGTAAAATTTCAGAAACATATGCTAAATAAAATTAGCTAATGTACTTCCAAATGGAAAATAATGCCTGTGAAAGGTTACTTTGTTTCTGCAAGAAGCACACCACTCAAATATAGTCTCTTTTTTAAAAGAAGGTGTAGTTTTATACTGGTTACCTTTGGAATTATTTGTATGATTTTTTTAAAACTATAAAAATAGAGACATTTCCTTCAAATCAATGAGGCATATAGAAGTTTTTGGAAAACTAAAAATAATTTACTTGAAACATCTCTTTCTCTCCGTTAGGGTACATTTAGCCAGCATGATATCTTGAGACTCATTAGCATTTCTATTTTGGACTCATTAAGCACATAATCCCACTGGTTAAAATATGTATGCATCCACGCATGTGTGCTTTATTTATTATTTTACATTTGCAGAGAAATAGGCCCAGTACAGGACAAGACAATTTGCATCTAAACAAATGGCAAATTCTTGGAAGCAACTTTCGAATCTCTTACCTGGGTAGTTCAGAGCAAAAGGAGCACCTGTAGACCTCACACAGAAGAGGCGAGGTTTGCAAAAAATAATGGGAAGAGAATAATTTTGTAGTTCACAATTTTCTATATACCATGATAAACAACTGTTACTTTGCTCTTATTATTGAGGAGATGATCGGAAAAGCTAAAACGTTTGAAGACTTGAGTACATCTAATAGAAAGAACACCTATGATTTGACCTCTTGGGCCAAACATTTGGTTCTCCTCTGGGTTGGCAGGCCTAATGTTACCAAATACTTTGCATTATTAAATAAATTCGAAGGTTGGAATTTGTTTATGAAGTCCATTTTTGTACATTGAGAAATATTGCAAAATATGTAAATGAAAACATTCTGCGGGCTAAGGATAGCTTGCCAAACAAAATATGCCAGTCAGCTTATGAAATTTATGTAAGGGTATAAAGGCTTTGGCTTCTAACCCAGTTCTGTTATTTCACTAGGATCCCTATACTTGGATAATAACTACCTTTAGGTTACAACGGTGGAGTTACAATAAGAATATACATTTATGAAGTGCTTAGTAACTTACATCACTCCATCATTTCATCTATAGAACTACTGGATTGCTGACCTTACCTTAGGTAAAAAAAAAAAAAAATGAAGTGTGAAGGCAGGAAACATGAAAACAGAAGCTGGCTAAAACCACCAACATCATAAGACAACCTCACTAGCAATGGCCATTATGTTTTCTTCTAGAAGAGTAGCCCTGGTTGTGGGATATTAAGTGACCTTTCTCCAAGTTTTCCAGATGGTGAGTTTTGGAAAATGATATTATGTTTCTTTCTCTCCAACCTAGGTCTTTCTCATCAAACCAGATTGCTCAGAATTTTTAAGAGTCTGTTTCCAAATCAGTTGCTCCAGCGAGTCCTATCAAACACAGTAAAACCTTTGCTTTGTCTCCTTCGATCCTAATCAGGGTGTCAGCAGTGGATGAAGCAATTTTCTCAAGGAAGTATGTGGAAAAAATTCTGTCCTTAGATTCTTCTTCAGATATCTGAGGTTTAAAACAGCTTTGTGAGAATGTATTGTTTTTTTCTTCACATATTTATTAAATCCTTGGCTTATATATCAAAAAGAACTTTACTAGAAAAATTTCTTCCTAGTACCTCAGAGACATAAGGAAAATGTAAAAATCTAATGGGAAAATATTAGTTTCCATACATACTTCCCCAAATACCTCACAAATCTTAAAGAACCTTGAGAATTTATCTCTTGGGCCTCATAAAGAATGTAATTCTTTTGCCAGAGAATAGTTATCCTCGTTTTAGAGTCTCTTAGTGATAAAATGTCAAGAATCATGACTTTGTTGAAGCTGAATTCCACCTACTTCTGCCTTTTCTTGTTTCCTCTTAAAAAATGCTAAAAAAGCAGTCATTCCTGAAGCGACTTATCTTTGCAATTGTCTTTTTTGCATGATACACCTTGAAAGACATGATTTAACATCGTTTTATTATCAGGGTATAAATAGCAATGTTCACCCAGAGGGCTTTCTTTTTAACTCAGATATTCAGAGGCCAAACTTAAATCAGACTTAATGGAGTGGAGATGAACCCGGTGCTGCAGCGTCGCGCAACTCCTGGGCTCCTGACCTCTGCGCACGCACTGCATCTGTATTTGTGGAGCAGCCTGCGTCACGCTGCTGCGCCTGAACGTGGAGGGTGGGCCTGAGAATTTTACATTCTGATTGTGTACTCATATTTTCATTTCTGTTGTTGTTAACTGTGAGACAGACTGCTGTCTATGGTTGTACATGTAATCACTTTTCTCAAAACCTAATTTTTAAAAGGTAAGTGTTTCTTTGCTGTAAAGCATAAATCATAAAAAATAGAGTTGTGCTCGATAATTTACTGTATGTATTCTAAATAATTTTTGAAAAAACTCACTTTGTATCTGGATTCACTTATATAGTCATTACTATTTTTAGTTTTTAAAAATGAACTGGCATTTTATAAAGTGTAAATCTGAGTACTTTTCTTCTTAAAACATACTATCTAAGAGGATTATACTTTCCTAAATAAAAATGGGCCCAAATACTACACATGATGGTTACTACAGGTTAGGCAGCAATTAATATTAGAAATATAATAAGAAACATGGCCTCTCATGAGATTCCCTGATTGGGTTATTGAATAACTGTTTCCACGAACTCAGGCTCCCAGTCGGAATCCGTAGTGGTTCAAGCTTGTTTCAGATTTTACTTTCAGTTTAGATTAAATGTAAATCTTTGGGGCCAAATAGATTGAATAAGACTGCGTTACTGGACTGGTGAGATTCGTATGCATTAATCTCACACAGCAGTAGGATCCGAGAGCTCGGATGGGTTCCAGCAGTCATCCCGCCCAGGCTCTGTGGATCTTTCACGCCCTCGGCTGAGGCTCACCCCAACCTCGCTGTCTCTTCCAGGTAGGACAGGAGCTTCCCGTGGGGAGCACGTCTGATTCTGGAGCTGCCACGGCCTGCTCCTGGGCCAAATGCTGTGTCATTTCAAGTTCAGTTCTTCTAGACATTTCGCCCTCGTCTATGTGATTGCTTTCCGAGTACTAAAGCACAATTAATATGCTTTCCTATAGATACCGCTTCTGTTCACCAGTTCTCGCAACCATTATTTGGATGACACACTTTAAAAACACCCATCCAAGTCACATTTCCCTCAAACACACCAGAGCTTACTCATTTATCACCTTAAGAAAAGAACCAAAAGGAGCACCGTGCTGCGAGCTCGCTCTGACCGGCAGCGCCCACCGCAGCTGTCACTGCCTGTGATCTTACTATCTCGTCATGTGCTTCTGCACCGTGCACCCTTATCTGCTCGTTTTCACTTGCAGTTACACCACCAGATTACTCACAGTGAATCTGGGACCACTAGCCTCATTTGAAATGATAACATATGATTGGCCACATTTGTGCGTGTGTCCCACTTGTCAAAGAGATTAAAATTTAATTACAAATTCCATTGTCTGGTCTGTTTATTGGCTTCTTTTCTTCTTGTTTCCATTTATTTCAAATGAGCATCTTTTATAAAAAGAAAATGGTTGAGAGTAGCTTGTGAAATGTTTATGGCAGTGCTTCAGAGGTTAGTTCTGGTTGGCTCATAGATTAATTAACTCCTTCAGCTGGCAAACTAATCCATAAACTCAGTTATAATTCTTCAATGGTCACTCTATTCAAGACACTGATACAAGCAAGAACAAATGAATATTTCTTCTACATTCCTTCTCCAGAGAATCTGCAATTAGCTGGGAACAAAAATGATTCAAGTACCAGGGTAAAGGGTAAGATCCATCCATCCATCTATCCATGTATCCAGTTATTCATCAGACATTAAGACCGTTAAAGATTTCATATTTTCCTACTTTCTTCTAATGTATCTTGGAATTCAGCTCATTAGTATTGATAATTGTTCTAATAGTTCATTGTCAGGATTATTTCTCTGGATTAAAAAAATTGAAGCAAAATGGAATGCTATACAATGTGGAATGGCAAGCGAAGCAGATCAGCGTGTGCACTGTTTCACTGTCACTTTTTATAGTGAGTACACTTAGAATCTGTCTTAGCAATTTTCAAATACAAAATATTTGTTGCACACATGAGAACAAGAGCTGCCCACTAGGACTGGTGGAACAGGAACCTAAAAGGCCCAAGTCCCTGCCAGAGCTCTCTGTACGGCTGCCCTGGCTTCAACCTTCCCCCTGCAGAGTGTTTATTTACTTATTGTTTTTGGCAGAACTGGGGACTGAACTCAGGCCCTTGCACTTGCCAGGCAAGCGCTTATTCCACTGAGCCATCTTCCTGGCCGCCAGAGTGTTTATTGTATTAAGGACCAGACAGAATCCAGTGGTCTCAGTCCTGCCCTTAGCTTGCTGTGGCGAGGTGCTTGCTGCTGAGTCCACTCAGCAGAGGCCTGCGTTTCCGCTGCTGGGCTCTTCTCTGCCCGGGGCGCAATCCGGCTGACTTCTCCAGGGCTCGGGGCTTTTTCACAAGACGACCCGCGTTCCTACCGCAAGAGAGCTTCTGTTTGCGGCTGCTGCCGGGTCAGTGCTCTCTTACCGAGGCTTTTCATTCATGATTACGTTTTCTTCCCTGGGAGCCTCTTCAGGGCAAGCCCTGTGCTCGGTATCAGGCGCTCTCCCGGACACTTTTTAGCTCCTTAACAGATGGCTACAAGTGGACACGGTTTTCTGCAGTCCTTTTTCATCGTTGTGACTTGCAATTATTGTTTATAATGGTTTTCCAAGTAATCACGTTTGTGAGATGACTGTGTTGGCATACTTTCCTTTTCTCAGTACTGTTAGGAATAACTGAGAGACTAGACAGAATTTGCTGCCACAGTTCCATTAAACATA
>NDGM010945895.1:0-10291 GCA_002564305.1 Octomys mimax | reverse complement strand
GTTCAGCTTGTTCCAAGTAGGTGCTTTAGACCACTGAGCCATCTCGCCAGCCCCAGTATTTCTCTTTCAAGACCCCTTTTTTCATGTACAGTCACTTTATTACTCCAGATTATGCCTTTAATTTTATTGTTTCCTTAACAGATTCTTTTTTAATAATCATTTTCTGGTTCAGATCTACATTTGATCTTTCTGGTCTGACTTCAACCTTTACCTTTTATGCTAATCCTCAAATTGTTGTTTCTCTCATTTTAAAATAAATAAATAGAAACTCCATTGCTCGAACTTTTGGATTAAAAACTTCAGTGTCATCTTTGACATATATTTGCATATCTGTATCATCTATGTTTGACTGTCTCTGTTACTGTTTTATCTATTTCTCTATCACTATTTTTGTGTTATCAAAATATAAACTTTAAAAAATTCATGAAATACAGCACAGTATAACTGTTACTTTCACCTTTTCACCTGTCACCTTTGGCAAGAACATTACCTATAGTTAGCAAGGATTAGTGTAGTGGCCTTCTAAAGATACCCTTGTTTCCACCTAAGCTCCGAGGTAATCTGTTTTTGTACATAAACCTTTAAAATAAAATTTCAACATTTGTTTTCATTTCAAGATGGAATGAACACATCACTTTTCTACTTCATAGGACAGAAAAACAGAACCAAAATGATAATAACTTCTATAGGGTGACTAAAAACTAAGGTCAAAACCAGGAAGCAAATTCTTGAGAGACTAATATATCAAATAATCCAGGATTATTAATGGATAGAAACCCAGTAAAATAAAATTTTAACAAATATTAAAGGTGCCTGCAGAACAAGTTGAAAAGGATGCAGTCTTGGAGAATGACCCATCCACTGGTAGGTGTTATTCTCACGGATTACACCAGTTTCTCATAACTTACCCTGGGGCAGCGGTGGATAGTGATAGAGATCATGCAAGAGCAGAGAGTAACTGCTGTGACATGTTCCTAGCATATTATCAGAAATTTACTTAGACTTATGTTATTTCTACCACTGTACTCTCCTCCAATATTCCCATGTTTGTAAGGAGGGCAGAAAAGCTTGAAAACGTGGGAAAATCACAATTTAGTGAGGCAGGATGATACAATACATGTGATCACATGACAGAGTTATTTTACCTCCTTTATAATAATCAATACTTGAACAGGGCTAGAAAAGTGTAAATAGCTGAAATCAACACTGACACAAATGTTCTCAGATTTGGAATATTTTTAAGAGTTCCACAATAATTGTTACACACTGCTTGTTATCCCAGCATTTGGGAAGTTGGAGCAGAAAGATTACAAGTTCTAGCCCACCTGGACAACTTAAAAAAATTTACTATGACTCTACCAAAATGAAATATAAATAAGTTAGTAATGTAGCTGAGCATAAATACCCTCAGTTTAACATATAGTACTGTTAAACTGGGGGTGGCAGGGAAAAGAAGAAAGAGAAGGGAAGAGGAAAATGTATAAGGAGGAGAAAAATAAGAAAAAGAGGATAATTATTTGAAGATTCTGGCAAGTACACCAATAGTAAAAGTTGAAAAGTAACTCATAACCAGGTTAACATTGCTCTTTACCCATACTATTATATCAGTTTCTATTACTCTGTTTTATTTATTTATCTTCAAAGAGGCACTACAACATGAAGAAAAGTTAGGAAAAAATGAGAAGAAATGGAGCAGTATCAGAACTAGGCTTAGACATGATACAGATATCAGTAATATCATAGATTTTGAATAATTATGATGACTTTTTAAGACTGCAATTTAAAGAGTGAAAAAAAGATGATGTAAGAGAAGTATTTAAGTCTAACTCAATCAAATGGAAACATTAAAAATAAAAATGCTATTTCACAATGAAGAATACCTTCAATGGAGTTATCAAGAGATGCAGTATAGATGAACAAAAAATTCATAAGCTTCAACAAAAGGGACGAGGTTAAAGCGTGTAGATCTGCAAAGAAGTGGTATACCTATTTGAGTGCATAAGAGGATTTAAACAGCGATGCACCTTGCCTGGAACTTGGCTGAGACCCAACAGTCCATTGTAGAAGCCAGTTGCCTGGAAGATTGCTACGGTACCTAGAGAGCTGTGGCCCTTTCGTCTCCCCATTCCCGGATCTCTGTTGAGCCCTGGCTGCCAGTCACAGAAATCAGGCACCCAGAAGACTGGTGAGCACTGCTCCACTCCTCTCAACCTTGCTGGAGTCAAGCTGGGATGCAGTCAACTCTTCCACCAGTGCTGTCATTCTAGCTTTGCTGAGCTGTAGCTTCCTGTATTACTGGTAGCAGAGTCCTTGCTGAGCTCTGCCTTGTGTCCATCCAGAATCAAGAGAGCCTTTCACAACTTGTGATTGTCCTCCTCCTCCTCCTCAGATCTTTCTTGAGCTGTGCCTTGCTCCCCCACTGAGGTGAAAGCTACACTGAACCCCACACAACAGGAGCATTGGTAAGCCTACCCTGCTCTGCCACTCTCCTAAGAATCTTGCTCACCCACACTCCAACTCCCTACCATCACTACAGAATAAGGGAGAACAATGGAAGCTTCAAAAATGACAAAAAGAAAGAATAAAAGGCAATGTTAGACATACAACCCAGACAGAACAACTCTAGGAGACATGGTCATAGAAGAACTTGGAAGTCACATACCTGAAATTTCTGAAACGATATCAACTGAATTAAAGAAATAATTCCCTCAGGCTATGAAAGAAATAAGATCAGAAATAATCTCTCAGGTAGAAAAGAAAATGACAACGATCATGACAGAATTGTTCAGCATAGCTAAACATCAAAAAAAGAGAAGGGAATAAGAAGACGATGGAAACATTTAATGAAAAATACAGGATATAAATGAATGCATGAAATAGATTCAAACAGGCATACAGGACATTAAGAATTCCATTGAAAACTGGCAAAACTGCTTCAACAAAACTGAAGGAAGAATTTCAGACCTTGAAGATAATAATGCAGCTAGTGAACATGAAAGGAAGATCTCTCTGTCTCTGTCTCTCTCTCTCTCTGTCTCTGTCTCTCTCTCTCTCATATTAAGTACAGAGTCTCACTACACAGCTCAGACTCATTGGGATCCTCCTGTTTTCAGCCTCCCTATCAGTAGGATTATAGACATGAACCCACTTGCCAGGACTCAGGTGATCTCTTAAAAGTGACAAAGAAGCAGGAAATAACAATACAACAGCTATTAGATGATGCAAAGAAAAATAATATAATACTAATAGGTATCAATGGAAGAGCAGGAGTTAACACAAGCGACATAAAAAGACTGTTTCCAGAAGTAGTAGCAGGAAATTTCTCAAGCATGGGGAAAGAATGTGACATACAGATAAGTGAGGCACACAGAAATCCAGTTAGTCATAATAAAAAAATATGCACCTAAACACATAATAATCAAATTGCAGAAATCACATAAAATATTAAAAGCTGTTAGAGGAAAGAAACAGACAACTATAATGGAAAGCCCATCAGAAAGAAAATTTGTCAACAGACCATCAAATCAAGAAGTCCTTGGAGTGAAGGATTTCAATGCCTGAGAGAAAATAAAAGAACAAAAAAAATAAATAAAAACTTCCAACCCACACTTCTGTAACCTGCAAACTAGTTCTCGAAATTAACAGATAAATAAAATACTTCCAAGACAAAATCTACTAAAGAATTCATGAAGAACAAAGAAATTCTACAAAGAGTATAGATAGATGTTATAGAATGAGACAAAGACGATCACAACTTCAAGAACAAAAAGCAAAGAGAACCACCAAGGAGAGCAAAAATTAAGAGGAAATAAACAGACAACTATAATGGAAAGCCCATTAGGGTTAGCCCATTAGAGAGAGGACAATTAGGAATCCTACCAAAAGAAAACTACATGGCAAAGATAAGGCAATGCATGCAAGTTATAATAATAAATAAAAATGACCTCAATTTACCAATCAAAAGAAGAGACAGGCAGAGTGGACCAAGAAACAAAATCAAACAATATACCTTATGGAAGAAACACCGTTAACTCAAAAGGAAACTCAGAGACTAAAAGTCAAAGGATGGAAAACAATAACTCATGTGAAAGAAACACAGAAAAAAAGTAATGATAGCTCTTTTGGTTGCTTACAGTATCTATAGCAAATTGTGTGTCTAAAAATATGAAGAAGGTCACTACATACTTTCTAGGTGAAAATTGCAAGAGCAAATGAAAACAATTATGAATATATATTCAGTTTGTGTAGGAGCACCCAACTATATAAGACAAATTTTAATGAACATGAAAAATCAAAGGAGTAATAATACTATTTTAATGGGGGCCATTAATACCCCACTGGCACATAGAGAAAGATCAACCAAGAAAAAGTCAGCCAAAAAAATAACAGAACTGAAGAAATCTAGTGAAGAAATAAACTTAGTAGACCTTTAAAAAGTGTTCTACCCAGCAAAATCACAATTTCTGCTTGTTCATAAAACAAGCAGCACGAACTCCATTAACTCATGGCAAACATTAAATGGATCACAGAAGAAATGGAACACATTTAAATTTTAAAAAATGCAGATACAATTAATCTGAACCTGTGAGATGCAATGAAAGCTGGTTTTAAGAGGTAAATTTATAGTGGTAAATTCTCACCTCAGGCAAACATCAAACCCAAATAAAAAATCTTATGCTGCACCCCAAGCTCCTAAAAAAAGAAGAGCAAGTAAGCCCAAAGCCCAAAAAAGGCAGGAAATTGCAAACATAGAGCAGAAATAAATACAATTGAAATGAAGAAAACAATACAAAGAATTATTGAGTTAAAGAGTTGGCTATTTGAAAGAATAATTAAAATTGAAAAATGTCCAACAAACCTCATCAAAAAAGGAAAGAAAAAAATTAAAATTGAAGAAATAAGGAATGAAAAATGTGAAATGACTACAGATTCTATAGAAATTCATAAGTTCATCAATACCTACTTCCCAAATATTTACTCTCGCAGGACGGAAAACGCAGAAAACTAGAGATATTCCCAGATACATACAAACTACCAAAGATTCAAAAAGATATAAAATTTCTGAATAACCCAATATTAGTCAATTAGTTTTAAAATGTAATAAAAACCTACCTACAAGGTTCTACTGGATTCACAGCTGAAATATACAAGAAATTTAGAGAAGATTTCATTTCAAATCTTCTCAATCTCATCAATTAAATTGAAAGTGAGGCCATTCTTCCAAACTCAATCTTGGAGGCAAGTATTACTTTGATACCAAAATCACAGAGGGAAACAAGTAAAAAAGAGAAATATGGGTCCTGAAACAGAGCTCAGTAATATAAGTGCCTGCCTGGCAAGTGCAAGGTCCCTAGTTTGATCCCTGGTATCACAAAACAACAAGAACAACAACAACAGAAAAAGGACTACAATTCAAACCATCTAATTAACATTGGTACAAAAAAATCCCCAATAAAATACTAGCTATAAGAATGCTAAATTCAAGAAGATTATATAACACAACCAAGTGGGCTTCATCCCAAAGTGCAGAGATCATTCAAAATATGCAACAAATCTAATAAATCATTATCAACAGAGACAGAGAAAAAATGACATAATCACCTCAGTAGATACAGAAAAGTTTTTTACAAAGTCCAACACATATTCATGACAAAAACCCTACAGAAAATCAGAAGGGACGGTCTATATCTCAATTTGATAAAAAGCCATAAAAGAGAAAACACAGCCTAACCAGTTCGAGCCTGAATGTCCTCTCATGGTCCTGTACTTCTCAGCCTTAATCATCTCATGACCAAGTGCTGCATTCAAACTGGAATTATTTGTACTAGTAGATTCCAAACCAACTGACTATGCTTCCATGCCTTTCTGCCCCACAAAAAGACCAGCAATGGCAAGTGTTCTGAGAGTTTCCCTTCTCTCTTACCCAAGGGCCTTGACTGATGCTCTTTGGGCTTTTCCGTGTGACTCTGTTGTGTTCTTTTTGATCCATGAGCTACATTTCTATCCCTCCATCATTCTAGCCTGAGACTGTGCAGTGAGCAGCACTGGAGTATTACCAACCTATCTAATATGGTGGGCAATGCAATGAATTCTACGCATAGCATACTATTTCTACAATTATAGTAATTAAGTTTTATATGAGCATAATTAAAATATACTAACCTTATATTCCGTAATTATTAATTTGACTAATAAAACCATAATTTCCCATGTTGTAATGGTAATGTATAGATTCTTTGGCACTACTTGAAGGAGCACATAATGTTCATACAAAGTGACTCAATATCCTCCATCTTGTTCAGTATTCTGAGCAAATCTAGTAGGGTGATCTAAATTTCAGTTGGTGAATGCTTAAATTTAAAAAAAAAATTATAGTAAGAGACATATTACTATTAAATCAAATTAATTTGAATTATTGTTCAAATTATTCTCCCTTAATTCAAGGACAATTACCCTATCATTTCTGCCACTTATTAAAGAATTTCTGGAGTGTGCTGCTCTTGACTGTCCTCTGAGCAAAAGTACGCTCCTACAGTCACCGTGGTGTGTCATCTACTTAGTGAGCATGTCCACCCTGCAATATGGAGCTCTTTTTTCAAAGTGATCACAACAATGAAAGCTTTGAATTGATTTAATTGATATAAGATGTCAATAAGTACAGGGCAGAGATACTAACCCTATTGAAAAGAACTTCCAGAACATCTTCAGAAAGAGTCCAGGGAGTGATTGAGTAAAGATCAGTAGTAGAACATAGCCTTTCTGGGACCTGGGACCGGGAATCAAATTACTTGGAAAACAACTTGGTGAAGAGAGAAAAAGAAAAAAAAAAAAAAAAAAAAAAAACAGATTTCTTAGAATTGGGAGGAACATAGTAGGAAAACTTATAACTGCAGGGAAACTAGAGAAAAGACCGTAGCACAGAAATAAAACAAAGCTTTCTGTCAAGATAAACTAGCTCCAGGGATGGAGCCCTGCCTCTGCTGACACAGGGGTATAGCTCCATGCATATGGCTGTCACACCACAGGAGTACAGACAGTAAGGCCTCTGGAGTGTGGCAGGGACTTTGCAAACCCATAAAGCTGGACAGAGAAAGCTACCCCTTCAGTCACATAGAAATAAGCTCTAAGAGTATCATTGGCCAAAGGACCAAGCTCGCTGACCTCCTCTGCCCAGGGGGAAGGACAAGCCATTGTCCAGCATTTAGAGCAAACATGTTTGTGGAAACAAAATAGGTCTTAGAAATAACTTGCCATGCCTTCTCCATATCTGGTACATTTCCAGTAGTTCAGATCCTTGATAAGAACCTAATCATTCAAAACATGGAAGAAGTTTCTTTAACACCTAAAAAAAAAAAAAAAAAGAAAAGAAAACAGTGCCTCTCTGTATAGTTCAGGCTGGCCTATGTAGCCCAGGTTGGCCTTGAACTCAAGGCAATCTTCCTGTGTCAGCCTCCTGAGTGCTGTGATTACAGGTGTACAGCATGATGCTCAACGGTCTTTGGCAGATTTGCTTGCTCACTTCCTTTCTCTTCCTTCTATTCTTCCTTCCTCCCTTCCTTCCTTTCTTTCTTTCTGGAAATTTTTCTTTTTCTTTTTCTTTCTAGCTTTGCTTCTTTTATTCCCTTTATTTTGTTCTCTGTAGTTTTCTTTGCTTGTTTGTTCCTCTTTTCTTCTACTTTTCCGCTAATATTAGTCTTATTCCACTAATCTTCTTTTAGTCCTGAATAGGAGCCTTTATCTCACATTTCTATCCTCCTTGTCAGAAGTTCTCTGCTTCTGAAATGTTCTTCCTTTCATGCTCTAGTTCCTCCTCCACTCTATCTTTACTACGTTTCACTAATCTTTAAGTATTTAGTTAACGCTATGCTATTTTTGTTAATAACCACTGTCATTGTTAATGACCACTGTGAATACAGAGTATAGAAGTAGAACAAAAGGCCGCTGAAGAAGACCATAAAATCAGAAATACTTTTTAAAAATAATGAATGAAAATGGGAAATGGACCCAACATCCAATGAATAGCTCAAGGAAGACTAAGACTGATTTGAATTAGTGAAAAACTAAAACATCACAGATTTCATAAAAGGCCTAATTATAGAAATAATAGAAAATTGTACAAATATGGGGAAGATTTTCATCCACAGACAAAGAAGGCATATAAAGCCCCAAATGTGCATGATCAGAAAAAACTTCTTCATAATGCATAACAGTCAAAGTCTCAGAAATCTCACACAAGGACAGATTCTTACAAGCTATCATAGAAAAGGACAAATTTCTTGTACAGGTAAGTCCTTTAGAATTACAGATGACTTCTCAATACAAACCTTAAAAGCAGAAGATCTTGGAAAGAAGATATCAACCCCTGAAAGAAAACACCTTCTAAGCCTGTTTTAAATATCCTGCAAAGCTCCCTTTCATATCTGATGAAGAAATGAGATATTTCCACAAGAAAAACCACCATGAGGCCAGCACTCCAAAAAATTCTCAAAGATATCCTCAAAAGAGGCAATGAAACAAAGAAGGTGAAAAAGTCTAATGGGACAAATGTACCAGGCAGGTTGAGCAGTTAGGCAGAAAGGGAAGGAAAGCAACCTGTAATAGAAAAATAATGCAATTGTAAGAAGACTTCAAAAATGTTAGTAATAATTCCCAACATGAATGGTCTTAACTGCCCAATCAAAACTATAGATTGGCAAATTGGAACAACAAACAAAACCCAATGCTGTGCTGTAGCAAAGATATACTTAATCAAACAAATTGTAGGCTGAAAACACAGGATGACAATCAATATTCTATGCAATAGGAATTCAAAAACAACCAGGAGAATTTTCAGATAAAGTGGAATTTAAATCAAACTGATCAGAAGAGGCAAAGGACATTGCATAATGGATCTGGGAAAAATTTCAATAAGAAAAAATAATAATAAATCTATATTCACCGAACACTGTTATATCTGACTACATAAAACAAACAGTACTAGAAATAAAAAATCAGATAAGCATCAACACAAATATATTTGGGGACATCAATATCCCATTATTACCAAAAATCTATTGAAAAACCACAAATATTAGAGTTGAACCAAAAGGACTTAATAGATATTTATTAAGTATTTCACCTAAAACAGGACACATATTCTTAGAAACTCATGGCCCCATACAAAATAGAAAATATAATAGTGTATAAGGCAGGTTTAAGTAAAAACAGCAACGACACCACAAAACCAAAAAGCCCCCCAAACAATGGCATATATCCCATGGACATTATCCATATTATTATATCATAATGCAATGAAACTAGGAATCAGTGATAAAAATGGAGAGAATTTATGCAAACACATGAAAATTATGCATTATACTTTTAATAATCAATGGACCCAAAATTAAATCAGGAAAATTTAAATGAGCCTATCTATCAACATGAGATCTCTGTCTACTGATTTTGGTCTGTCTTTGATCTCTTTTGCAGTTTTTCACATACAGACTTGAATGAGCTTCATCGATATTTATTTAGATTTCTACCTCATTTTAAAATTCTAATATAAATCACAGTGTACTTTCATTTAAAATTTCAATTTGCCACTTCTATTGCAATAGTAAACTTTTAACTTGAAAATTCAATATTATCACTTACTAAATTAAATGTTTTTTGTCAATATATTTATATTTTCCTGGGAATAGTTTTTTTTTCCTAGTGAGATTGAAGATATGGTGTGGTATAAATAAAAAGATGGTTGCAGTAAAATAAACAGTCAACTTTAAAATACCCATGTCTCACTTCTTATGCATTTACCCCACTGTTCCTACCACAGCATGTGGTGCCAGAGGTACAACTCTAGTCTCTGCACTTGCCTAAGCAGGCACTTTGTCCGCTGAGCTATCTTGTCAACCCCAGGATCACTTTTATTTTGGAGGAAAATCTGAATGTGGGCAGTGTCAGATTCAGTGAATAAAGTGGATGAGGACACATTATAAAGTTTTTATGAGTCCTCGTCTCCCTTCACTGGCCTGGGCAGGATCATGCAACATAAATGACTATTGCATCTTGCAGTCACCTAAGAGGACTTGGAGAAAATGTCAAAAATGATGGGATAAATGTGCAAGAGCAAGTTGGAGGGAGATTATTGGAAATGTGTGTTTACATAGACTTTTAAAAATGTAAATTTTCAGGGTTGCCCTGAGCTATCAAACACCCAGGCACTTGCACATCCATGCTATTATCTTGTTCCTAGGCTTTTGATAATCTCAACGAAAGCTCAAATGCTGCCAACTCTGATATTTTATTTCTCTTA
>NDGM010945826.1:0-10517 GCA_002564305.1 Octomys mimax | reverse complement strand
GAGAGAGAGAGAGAGAGAGAGAGAGAGAGAGAGAGAGAGAGAGAGAGAGAGAGAGAGATGGAGCCAGAGAAATCAACAGAGAGATCTGAGTATACTTCTCTACGGAGCCACAACTGTAGTAGCAAGCACTAAAAATCCCTATGAAACAAGTGTCTTCTAGTTCTGTTACAGCGAGACTCCTGGGAATGAAACTAGGAAAATTGCTAAGCCGGGCACCCAGTAGGCAACTCCATCCTTTCAATGTACTTCCCCCAAATAGTAATGGCTAACTGCCGGCCAGCCATCCCATCGTTCTCTTTTTCTATAGCCATTTGCTTCCTTGAAATGCAGGAGTCTAGATCAGATGTAAGATGGATAACCTACCCTAAGTATGCTCCCTCACAGCATAGATGTCTCCACATCATTTCATAATGCTTTGAGGTGAAGAACAAATGTACATTTCTCAGTTGTTTTAAAAGTTATACGTGGCATGGCATATAAAAATTGCTACAGTTCAAACAAAAACAACAGTGATAATTACCAGTGCACTAGCGATCAACTATGAGCTAGGTCTTGTCCTAATTCTGTCTGTCTACCTATTTACCTACCTACCTACTTACCTACTAACCTACCTACCTACTTACCTATTTGCCTACTTACCTACCAACCAACCTACCTACCTACTTACCTATTTGCCTACTTACCTACCAACCAACCTACCTACCTACCTACCTATCTAACCAAACTACCTATCTACCTACCTGTCTGCCTACCTATCTGCCTATTTGCCTTCCTACTTACCTATCTGCCTACCTAGCTACCTACCTACCCAACCTACCTACCCACCTACTTATCTATTTGCCTACCTACCTACATATCTGCCTACCTACCTACCTACCTGTCTAACCAACCTACCTACCTAGCTACCTACCTGCCTACCTATCTACCTACCTACCTACCTACGTACCTTCCTACCTACATACCTCTCTACCTACCTACCTATCTACCTACCTTCCTACCTACATACCTCTCTACCTACCTGCCTACCTACCTACCTACCTATCTAATTTCAACAGGTATCCACAGCAGTGCTGTGATGCAGGCACTGACCTCATGCCTGCTGTATAGATGTTGAATCCCAGGAAAAACCCAAGTGTACTTCCTTCCAAGAGCTCAGTGTGCAGAGCTCAGGCCTGAACAAGAGGCTCTGACCACAGACTGTGCTACTTCTCAGCAGAGTGCTGTGAAGTCCCATATTTTAGAACATTCTTTATTTTTATTGTTCTTATGTTCGGTAGCCTCTGACTTATTTTTTCTCATTAAAATTTTAATTAATGTAATCAGTGAATGGAAGCATCACAGCACATGTTCACCGTGAGCCACTTCACTGTCCTAAGTGAAAATGGGAGCTTAGAATTCAGGTGTTAATTTAATTTTCAAAGGATGACTCTAAAATTCAAATACATTTTTGTCTTCAGTCTATTCCATTTTACTCTAAGAATTCTTGATACAAAGATTATTGTTTCTTTTAAACCTAAAAACGAAATGTTTCTTTGTTAAACTCTACATGTTTTGACTTGGGAAACATGTACAATTTTTAAGTGTACTGAAATTGGACTAATCAAATTAGTAATTAAAAGAGATTTAATTTTAAACTAAGGCCTATGGACAAATTTTCTGCAGATATCATTGCATAATATATACATCTAGCTATGCATTACAAAATCTAAATTATTCTGTATTGAAGTAATGGTTGATATCTTAGTAAGCCTGAACATTCTCTTAAATATTGAATATATTCTACATGTTTCCATTATAGTCTTCACACTGTTCTGAAAGGTCATTGTGATAGTCTTACTTCCCAAGTTCCTGCTGGCTTTGATAAAAGCTCTCTCTCCTATGATCACAAATGCAGGCATGATGGGCTCATATCTGATCAATACCTGCTACACATGTTCTGAGTAAATGAACATGTGCTCTTCGCCTGAAGGATTTCAGTTTGATACAGTTACCAGGAAAGTGTTCTCTTATTTTAAAAGGCCATTAATTAAAAAATTATCAAAATAATCTAAGTAAATTTAAAAATTTAAGTCCTAATAAAAACAACCACTCCTTATACAGTTTAATTTTTTAAATGTTAAACATGTTTTTCAACACTCTAAAAATCACATAGACACACAAACCCATATTTTTCATACTTTAGTTTTTAACTAAAGTCATTTTAATAGTATAATTTGTTTAAAACATATATTCAAAGGGCTGGCCAGATAGCTCAGTGGACTAAAGCACCTGCTTAGGCAGAGCACGGTGGCTGGGGTTCAATTCCCAGTATGCCATATGCTGAGACGGCAATCTTTGTAATCCCAGAGGTTGGGAAGCTGAAAACAGGAGGATCACTACAAGTCTGACCTATGTAGTGAGACCCTGTAGACCCTGTTCTAAATGAAAAAAATCAAAATATATTTTAATATGTAATAAGCATAAAGTATGAATGAAACTTTTACATACTTTTAGGTTAATAATGTTTAATTGAGATTCTATGTTTATGTGTATAAACACATTGTGGTATTTACTACATCTATGCAGTGCATAGTGATCAAGTCAGGACAATGAACCCTTGAATATGACCCATCAACAGGTTAAGTATGTGCCATTTCTGTCTACTCTGAAACATGTATCCAAGCATTGCTACATATAGTCAGCTCACTGTGCTACAGGACTGCAATTACTACTAACTGCGATTGTGTGCTCATTAATCAAAGGCTTTCTATCTCCTCCTACTGCCCTATAATCCAGCCTCTGCTAATAATTACTACATTCTCTGTTGTGCTTATTTTAAAAATCTTGAATGTGAATCTTGATGTACTGGAGATGTTAACATGAAAGATAAACATTTACATATCTTACGCTCGGCCACAAATACTTCCTCTCCTCTTTTCAATCAATATAGTATGGTGTTAGAACAAGGTCAGGTTACTGCTAAGTGTTTTTATCACTGCAGTTGGCTAAACATTTCTAATGTAGCTTAGTTGACTTAATAACAGGATAATGTTTCTCTCATTATGCAACATTCCATCCCTATTTTTCCTTTTAAATCACATCTTTGAAAAAATATTGAATTTGCAATGTTTCTGCTACAATTTAAGACTCCTTTGGTTTGGACCCTTTCACCCCCTTAGACATATTCCTTTGAAGCATTTTCTCCGTATCCCATTCTGGACTACTTATTTTTGTACAAGATCTACTGAATCTTTTTTTTTTTCTTTTGGTGGGACTGGGGATTGAACTCCGACCCCTGTGTTTGCCAGGCAAGCACTTATTCTACTAATCACCCTGGCCCCAGACCTACTGAATTCTCAGCAGCAGCGTCTCCATGGAATTTCCTTCTCTTTTCTAGAGCAAAGAATTCCAATCCTCTGAACCTACCTCAGCCTCTATCCTACTTTATCACTGCATTTTGACAGAGGACATCTCCTAAAAATACCTTGAGAAGTGCGGGAACGGTGGCACACACCTGTAGTCCCAGCGCTGGGGAGGCTGAGAACAGCAGGATCACTATGAGTTTGAGCTGCATAGTGACCCCCTGTACCACATACATAAAACGAAAAAGAAAATATCCTGAGAAAGATGCACATGAGGCAAACTTTGGAACCACTGCGCCCATCCTTTTGCATGACTAGAAAATTGGCTGAGAACATATCAGTTTAACAACCATCTGGCAGAAGTGCCTTCAGAGCATATGGTGTTCATCCCAGAGTTCCATGCCGCTGCCTTCCATCTTTGTGTGGCTGGTGAAATGTCTGATTTCATTTTGATTTCTGATCCTATTATATGACATATTTTACCTCTTGGGTACTGACAATGACAGAGCTCACTCTTAATTGGTAGATGTGATACTCATGTCTAGCAGGCACCTCACTGACGGCAGTCACTGTGGGGAGCGTGCAGTTGACAAGGCAATGGTGGTACAGAGAATGAAGATGATACAGAATCAGAAGGTACTAAAATATGAAAATAAAAAGAAGCAGGAGAATAACTGCAAAACATTGACCTCAGTATAGACTATTGCATTTATTTTGAATTAAAATTAATACTTTATTAAAATCCCTTGTTCTTTCTTGTGTACTCATTAGTACTTAGTTATATAAGGTAACTAATTACACCACTGACCTCAGGCTTTTTGTTGCTTATTACATTACAGGTACTGAGCAGATTATAACTGGCTCATGTGTCTTCAGATTTTTGTCAGTCTTTCTTTTGCTCCTGGGAATTTCACTTTGATATTTTGAATAGGTAGTTGAGCACTTCAGATGGTTAGGCACATTATCAGGATTGCAGATCCCACTACTTCTTAGAGAAAGGACATCTCCTCATTCCTGTTGTAATTCTGACCTCCTTTGCCTCTCATCACACTGCTCATCATGCAATGGCTACATTTTATTGCTCAGGAGCCAGAGAGACGAGTCAAGCACACTTGCTGGTGTTCCTGCTGGGTCCTGGTGGTTGCTGGTAGCCTGGCTGGGTCCTACATCAGGTTCCTTTCCCCTCCTTCTGTGCTGCGTGTCCTCTGCTTCATTTCCAGTGACCACAAGCGACACATCTTTGCTCCACCAATCCTTTCCATCATGGGCTGTCTTTGCCTTGAGGCCATTGGATGGGGGAGGGAAGGGAATACTCAGAAAGTGTGAACCAAAATACACCTCGCCTCCTTGAATTTTGAGTTTCCAGCTCTGCAACTCCAGCCAGGAAGCTGACTAATACACATCATTATACAATTTTCTTTTACACCTTACATTGCTGCCTTGCCATTGGCCGTAAAATTTGTACTTTCCATGACATCTCCAGCACCTTCAACTGGCACACTAAAAAGTAGCTGGATGTCCATTTTAGTCTTTCTTTAGTTTTTGACAAGTCAATGTTCCTATTAAGGTTTCTATGCATAAAATATCATTGTAAGACAAAAATAACTAGCACAGCCCTAAAAATCTAGCTTTAAAACTTAATAATTTTCTAAAGCATTAATAAATAGTAATAAATAGTATGTTTACTGAAGTTAAGCTGCTTAGACTGCAAGATGAAAGACAATACACACACTCAGATATACAGAGCTCTATGTAAGATTTCACTTAGTGATTTGAGGTTTTTTTTTTTTTTTTTTTGAACTGGGGATTGAACTCTGGCCCTTGTGCTTGCCAGGGAAGCGCTTATTCAACTGAACTATCTCCCTGGTCCTTAGAGCAGCTTTTGACGTGCACTCCATGAATTGCAATGTACTGCAGTACTTCTAGATTTTAGCATGCAAGCTTCCCCATTCTTCCCTACATAATATGTGTCTTTAATTTAGTTAGCACGTCAACCTGTGAAATGAGAAATAAGGTGTAAAATAAGTAGCATACTATGAGCATTAACGTTATGTCTCTCAGCCAGTTCCAAAATATCAAAGAGCCTTGTGCCCCTTGCTGCAGGCAACTGGGCTTTTCTCCGACATCTACATTTACCTTGTTTCAGTTATTTTTCTCTTGTTTCTTTACTTATGATATTTCCCCTTTTTATGCCTTATGCATATCACATTTTTATGGATTTTCTATTTTTCTCTGTAAGAATCTTTACATTTGGAAAGACCAAAGCTTCATTTCCTCCTAACAACTGGCGTAGATATAGCAGCATCCGACTCTGACCGTCAAAGGGAGCGCCCTTCCTTGGCCACACTGTATTCCTGGTCTATTTCTGTTATGCTGTTCCAATCTTCTTTCTTCAGCTTGTGCACTTCATATCAGTCACGAAATATCCACAGTACTGGCTTTTATTTGCCCTTCCTCAAAAACATCTTTGTCTTTATCAACACTTATTTGCCCTCTGTGTTTTAAATGTTTTCTACCTCTCTTTATCAGATAGAGTATTAAAAATAGTTGTGTATAATCAGGAAAATCTCTCTCAAGAGGCCTGCATGTTCTAAGCAAATGCAAGCTTATAAATAAGTTTCTATTTCTCCTCAATCCTTAAATTAATTGAGGCTATGAGTGATAAGTCATAAATAAAATGTTTAAATTGTACTATAGTATAGCAGTTTGGGTTTGTAGGTGGGTGTCAAGTAAGAGATACAATTGTGGTGAATATCAGTGAGATTTGTTCTTCAAATTATTTTTGTGTGTGAATTTAAGTACATGGTTGCTCTTGATAAAAACCAGGACTAACACGTTTGGCTACCAAAAAGCCCCTTGACACTGGTAGAAGATGCAACAAGACAGCACTGGGGCGAGCGTGTGTCACTGCAGTTGCTGGGACCTGCAGCTGGGACTGTGGTCTCTTCCCTCATCCAGGAGCCAGAGCTGGATTGTTGAGGAACTATACATTGTCTGACCAGTTGTTGGAATTAGAAGAACTAAAATATGAAGCCTTCCCAGGCTTAGACACCTCTTCCTTCCTTTTTTAAGAAAAAGGCAAGTGGCAGTGATATTGTTTTACATATCTGCTGGTCCATGATATTTGTGATTAGAAAGAACACACATGATTAGGGGGAAAAATGGAATGAACCACTTCTCATTCATGATTAGGGCACCCATCTTTTATGATCAGATAGGTCTTGTATTTTGATGTATATAACAATTTGAAAACCCTACTGATGCTATTTGTGAACTCTTAATAAACAGTCATTAAGAAGTTCAAATCAGTAAATTCAACCCGTATGCCAACAATTTTAAAATACTGTGAAATACTGATTAAAACACTCTGGACAGTTTAATTCACATAATTATCTTAAACTAAAGAAATACTGAAAAGAGGGTAAAATAGTTCACATTATTATGACTTAATAGATTTACCGAATCAGTAGCTTGTAATCAGCACGGCTTCTTTATATAAAGTGGCTCATTTCTCCAATGATGTTCGGTAATTTCAAGGGTAATACTTTTCTTTCTAGTCAGCATATATTCTGAGGTCTTGTGTACCTGGGCAGTAAGGTGCACAAGTGACTAAGATTCCAAGTTGAGCCTTGGACAGGCCGTGTTGTGCTGCTTGGCCACAGTGAGGCTGTGTGCTAAAAATCCCCATTCAGTACACTTTCAGCAATAATTTCACACATACCAATTTGGATCTACTTTAAAATATAACCTGATCCTTTTTTCTTTTTACTGTTACCTTATTATGCACATCACTGGTACAATTTCGCAAGTCCCAATATTCCTTCAATCCTCCTGAATTTAATAACCCTGAGACTACTTAATTGTCACTTCTGCTTGTTTATAGCAAGTGAGGAGAGGGTATCTGAGATATATTTTTAAAGTCTCCAAGCAGGCATGTGATGGATCCCGAAGCAGAATCATGCTAGTGTGTTCTATCTTTGCTAATAAGATTCCCTTGGAAATAACAAACAGAATAGTTCAGTAATTTAAAAACTGGCACATTATTGCTTTAATAGGAACTGTGAATATTTTATCACTATAATCCCCGATGAATAATTCTGCTGTTTTACTTTCCCTTCAAGGAGAAGAGTACATGCAGTTATGATATGTGATGATAAAATCTCTGGAAAACCTTTGAGATTCCTCACCAAGTGACTCTGAAAATCTCACTGTTCTCTTCCAAACATTAAGAGTCACTGCTCATAATTATTTGTCAAATTTTCCTAAATATTTGGACTAGCTTATCATGCCCTCATTTGAATTTCTATTATGTCCTTTCATTTGTTTCAAATCTGTGCAAGAACTACTCTTCTTTTAAGTCTCAAGGATTTCTTGATTAACCTCTGTCTCTGCCTTTTGTTGTAACGTCATGTACTCTATTTCACATTTGTTATTTTCATGAAAGATGCTTACCTGAATAACTCCTCTGTGTGGAAGACTGAGAGAAGGAAGGGGACCCTGTCTATATTTTTTCAGAATAGCCTATGGGGAGGTGGAGTCTACGAGCCCAGTTTTGGCTAATGCATAATGAGCTAGAAGGAATTGTGGCATTCCCTCTCCAGGATTATGAATGCCAATCTATGTCACATGTTCTTTCTTTTCCTGTTTCTTCCATGTGGAAAGGCATGGATCTCAACGGTACAGCTGCTAGGGGCTATTCTTATTAATACAGGAAAAGGTATGTATATTATATCAAAATTAGAGCAAATATAAAGTTATAGAATAATTAATGTCATACAAGGAATTTTGTTAAAGGATTAAATATATGCACCTACTGTCTAAATGAATGTAAACTTTATGTCCTACAAACTTGTACAGATTAAATAAAAAGAAACAAATGTATTAGACCAGTGAAAATATTCCCACAACTCAAAAGCGAAACAAAGAAAAGACTTGTTACTCATGTTATAACACACAGAGAATTGACCCTGCATTTTCATGAACAGAATACCATGACCCAAGCTGACCTGTGTATTGTTTAAGACCATTTTTATGCAATGCCAAGCACTTTTAGAGTGAGAGGGTAAATTTTAAACTTACATTGATCACTTTATGAAAGTCTTCAAACAGGTGATTCTTGGGTTTCAGTTATGTAAAGTTTTTAATGTTTCTTGTTCACTATGAAAGTATCAACATCAGGAATTATATTACAAGAACTCAATTCCACTCAACATCCTTCGAGAAATAAGGCTAATTTACTTCCAATCAGTTTGTTTTCTACTAAAAATGTAACTGAGCTCAAATAAAAGTGTTTCCTATCAAAGTATATATTAAATTTTCTTATTACATTGAGGTTACACATGCAAATATTTCATATTTTTATATTGAGAATATTAGAGTAATATAATTTGTACTTTATTGTAAATGTCTCATAAATTTATATAGGAATTTCCAAATATTTGGATTTTATGGAGAACATGTTTTGTATCTAAATCTATTCCAATCAGTACTTTTCCTCATGTTTGGCAGAAACTATTTCCTTCCCTTTTTTATTTCCTCCTCCTTCCTTATCTCTCTCTTGCTCTCACTCTCTTTTTTCTCTTTTTCTCTCTCTCAAGATACCTTGCCTATTTGATTTCTAATTAATATTTAAATAGAATCCAAAATAAACATGTGATGTTGTATTTCTGTAGGCATAACATCAACAAATAATACAGCTTTTCCTAGAAAGCTTTTCTATTGAAACTTGAGATTTCATGGATGCTGTAGAAATTGATGTTCCCTGAGAGAAAACCATGCACATGTGTGCTGGTCACTCTAAATACAAAACAATGGAGGATGAAGGCAAGATGGCTTTGGACATTGTTTTCAACTCCTTTTGTGTCCTATTGAATTGAAGGATTATATTCTTAGCTTTCTTTTATGAGGAGTGCTGTAGGCCCCTGAAAACTAAGAACTTCACTAAGTGTCTTCTACCAATCAAAATTTTTCTACCACTTGACTGAAAGAAAAGTTAGGGACCCCACACACTTATTATTTTAATACAAAGCAGTTCTTAAACCATTTAAGATATTCTATAAATTTGAGAAATTAATGGAATTTTCTGAATTCCAGGGCAACAAAACACATTCAGAAAGTGCTATAAATGTATGGAGATTGAAATACAAATGCAAAAATAGTAAAATTATTTCCACAACATGTAGCCCAGTTCAAATAAATAAAGTTTATTCTTCTTCTAATTTAATTTCCAGATAATCCGTGCCAATTATATTTACAATCAATGGCGGTCGTCCATTATGACATGATCAGAATAGTTTTATAATCTTTACCAGTTTGAAAATGCACTTTGCACTTTGGAAATACTTTTTCACAGGTATATTTCACACATAGTTACTCCAGCATGAATTGACATATGGTACAAAATTTTTAAAATTCACACTGCTTAAAATAGAAAGAGATTAGTAGGAGCCTCACATTCATAAGCATAAATGCAGAATATTAAACAACTAACTACAAAATAATTAAAATTTTAAGAAAGGAAATATAATTATGCTAGACTATAAGTGAACTAAACCTGACTTGAACAATTACTAACTTGGTAAGTTTTTTAAAATATTATCTAAAGACACATTATCTTTTTTAAAACACCCTATTTTTTCTCCTTTAGTGATAAAATTCTTTTTACTTAAACTGCCAACATCCTTGAGTGTTTTGTTGCCTAGGAAACATACATAAATTTTGTTGTAGTGGCAAAAATTCACCTAACCACCAAGTTCCCTGTGTAAGTCAAAACCATCATTTCTACAATGCACAAGTCTCCAGTCTATGGCAGAGTGTGTGGCTGCAGCTGACCAGCTTGTTGCCCTGAACTCTTTATTATAGTAACATGGGACGGAAAGATTTCCAGAGAGCTCAAGCACAGTTGCAGCGCTGACAGTACGATTCAGACGATCACTTCCTCTAGATTCTACAGTCTGTGAGCCTTTCAATGATTTCTTTTCAGTTCTGTTAATTTAATTGGGCTGTAAAAGACCAGAACACATTAGCCCTGGAGAGAGACCATTTTTATTGTCCTTTTACACTGCTCTTCCAGGAAACCAGGCTGCAGTTTATCTCATACAAAGTGGAATTCTACAAAATATTCCAATATAGTCCAGTAGTCCATAATAGTAGTGAGTTTTCCATAAGACTGGCAAT
>NDGM010945811.1:0-14954 GCA_002564305.1 Octomys mimax | reverse complement strand
AAAAAAGTATGCAGTTACATTAAAGATATTTTGGCATCCAATTCAATTCTGTTTTTCTAAAGTGTATTTTTCTAGGGTTAATTTGAAGAGTCCTGCTGCATCCTGCACATCAGCCCATCCCCATAAAATTCTTTGAGTGATATTATTACTGGAAACTGTCTGTCATTCTGTCTTACACCTCTCTGGTAACAGAAGCTCACATGCACTGGACCCATAAGAAATATGTCATACTGATTTTTTTTTTATGCAGCCTTTCTTCCCTTTCCATATTTCTTTTCAAAACATGATATTTTGAAAGATAAAACTCTCTGCATAAATGTTGATTTCTTTTGACAATCCTTTTCTTTCGCATATCACATTAGAACAAAGATCTAAGGTCTTGAAACCTAAGTAGACCTGATGGAGCAGTAAGAAAGAGGTAATCAGCACTTGAGATACAGAACACAACTTCTGTTATGCTAAGAGGTAAAACCCAAACACTATGACCCCGCTCATGCAGTCACTCCCAGGGACAGTCCTGATCTTTGCTAGTGTGTTCTAACCAAAAAGAAACATCGTCCTTCTAGCTAAATTGCTAAGCTTTGATTTTACTTTCATGAGAGACAATGAGAAAACTTATCTAATCATGATAAGTATATGTATTTTCTAAAACATGCACAAACTATTCCCATATTTTCTTTAAAAATGCCATTGATTTTCAAATATATTGCCTTATCTTTAGCTTCCATAAGAGTTTAAAACTTATCAACTAATCCTTAAATGAGATTAACTTTCTGATAATAGCAATTCATTGCGAAGTCAGAGTTAAGTAGTCATCTGCATCTCTCAGTTCTTCCTGAAGAAAGGAGAATATTTGATTTAGTAACACAATTTTACTTTCATAGAGAAAATAAACCTTATTGCCAATGCTTTTTTTTTTTTTTTTTTTTTGTACCAAGGACCAAACTCAGGACCTTGCACTTGCCTAACAGGTGCTTATGCCACGGAGCTATTTTCCAGTCCCAATGTCATTATTTCTGTGGGACATATCAGAATGAGTTAAAGATAAAATACATTGAAGGAGATATAAACAATTTAAACCTAAACCTCTTCTATTCTGTTATTAATATAAGCACAACAAACCCTCTGATCATCATTCAGTGAGGTCCCACAAGTTCAGAAATTTGGTGGGTGTTGTATACCCAATAAGGTGTTAATATACTTTCTGCTTTTGTGACATCTCCAAATCCAGATGAAAAGGGCCGATGTGGAAACAAATATATTAAAATACTGCATGGAACTTACATCAGCACTATGAATAGATCTCTGATACTTCAAAAGATAGAACAACTCATTATTTCTGAAAAAGCTAAAGGAAGCTTTAGAGGAATGGGCCCCAATTTGGATTCCAACATTAATATCATCTCTGGAGTCAAGAAACAAATGTCTTAATATTGTAATAAAGGCCAAAAAAAGCAGAATCAATGAATGTGGGTCCTCATCATGTATCACTCTTTTTAAATCTCCAAGAAAAAATGGATTTGGTATTAAAAATCATGACTTTTTATTAATGAACTACTCACAATAAAGGTTCAATAACAAACCTATGCTTTTAAACAAAGTCCACGTTAAATTACCTACTGTTGACGAGGAATATTTTGTCAATCTTCACATTCCAAGTTCCTTCCATCATAACAATTTCTTGGTTGGTTCATTTGGAATGGAGGAGAATTTCAACATGTCATTAGTTGAACAGTTAGTTATTCTTGTACTTGGGAATTAAGACTAGCTATGAACAATTCTTTTCTGCCAAAATAATATTGTCAATTATACACTTTATATTGTATACAGCAGAATAGCTTGAGCTATTTTATTCATCATTTTAAGTATAAGAAAACAGAACCAAAACTAGGGGTATTGTTTTAGTTAAACTAAATACAAAAAGCAAAAGACTAAATACTCAATGCCATGGCAGGAAAATATTATTATTATGTAATTATATAGGTAAATCATTAATCTAAAACTTATGGCACAACTGTCAATATCCCTGAATTGTAGTAGCTATATTTAAGACATAATTATAAAGTTATTTTTGTAAGTGAAGTGTGAGGCCAGCCGTCACTGGCATCTGCTCTATTGAGACAAATTTATTTCAATATATTCTCACTCAAGAAGTCCTACAGGCTCACCTAATTTTCCTTCTCTGCTCACCACATGATTAATTTGCTCAGATAACCAGTTGCTATCCTCCAAATTGGACCATTGTCTACATTTCTCCTCTTCCACAATCTGAGTCTAACTGAATGCAGTTAGCCCTATAGACTACGAAGGAGAGATCCTCATTAGAAATTACACACTATTTTCAATCCTTACCATGCTTCACTACTCTAATTGTGATTTCTTGTCCTGCCCTAAAGCAATAATCTCTTATTTCACATGCCAGTCCTCAGGGTAAGGGGTTAAAAAAAAGAAAGAAAAAAGTTACTTCAAAATTTTGAGAGACTTCTATACATGAGTATCTAAGCTTAGTGCTTATTCTATATAACCCAATACTTTATAGACTAAGAATAACCAATGAATGACTACCAAGTTTCACACAACTAGTGCCAGGAATAGTTATGATTAGAATTTTCAAATTATTTTATCCCTAATTATGAAGCCATTAACTTCTTTCTACTTCCTGTTGCTGAGAGTATATTGTATTCTGAATTTTACCTTTCATACTTCATTCAAATGAACTAATTTTATGGAATGCTTCAGATTCTGTGGTGAGTAAACTTCAAAGGTGTCTTATTGTGGATTTTCTTTCTTTCCAACTACTATCTTCAATTTTTTAATGCCTAATATTCTCCTCCCTATCCATGATACTTTGATGAAAAAATCTCAATGATTTCAAATCATGCTCAGGTATTTAAAAATTTAAATTAAGGACATCTATGCTATTATATGAAAGGCTAGAGCATGCCCAACTGCACAATATGTCAGCTTCCTCCTGTCTAAACCCCAGACAATGTATCTGCCAGATTCCTTCTAAATTGGAGTGAATGATTACCCTGTTACCATAAACTCTGCTTTCAGGGGGCTATAAATGAAGGACCATTCTGTAGTGAAAAATATACATATATCTGTATATACAAATTAGGTTGGTTAGATATACAGCTACTTTCTTTTAGTTCAATGAAGAGTAAGATTTTTACTGCTAGTGTTCAGATACACTATCATGTCTGCATCTTGTTCTATGAATAACTACTGTGAAGACAACATTATGCAATGTATTAATTATTGTGACTATCCTACTGACCTTTTTTGAAATGTGTCATTGATATTTCTTTCTCAACAAAATTAATTCTAAAAAATAAACTCTGCTTTCTTAATTACTGTTGCCTACAGTGATTCCTTTAGAATAATGAAATTGCTTTTACATATATGCTTGAGGGGATTAAGCCAAGTTCAGGAGTTATGGTGACTATATTTGCAGTCTTTGAGAAGATGTCCCTTCACAAAAGGAATATGTTTTTGCTACCTCATTTCTTTTAGCTGTCAGTTTGAAGAATTCCTGGTATCTTCTATATGGTGTAACTTGGTGGAAGGCTCCAATTTAATGTTTTCTCAGTGCTTATTTCAGGTAATATTTAGTGAAAATATATAAAACAAAAATATTCAGACTTTCTAAGCATCTCTATAGCAAGAGCAAAATGGATTAAATCAATGACTAAAGGGATTTTTGGACCACAATTCACTATAAGAAATACAGTGTACATCTCACAGTTTCACAAAATAATATTTACTGTGTGAAGTCCACTAAATTTTGTATTATTTTATTGTACTTTATGCTCTTGTACTTAGTTGTATGCCTTCCTTCTTGTCTTTTCCTCTGCTGTTATTATCCTTTAATAGTCAAATAATGAAATGCCAAATTATTTTTGATGTACATTCCTTTCTTTACATGATATAACATTGATCTTTCGGGGGAAAATAAGAACATTCAACTTTCATCATCTTGAAACCTAAAAAAAAAAAAAACCCAAAGTTCTTGATAGTTGAATGGACATACTGAACAGTCTTTTTTGTTAATAATAATATCATTAAAAGGAATAGTGAGAGTACAGACCACACTTGGTACAGTGGATTGGTATTTCCTATCATGCTCTTTAAAGTTTAGACTATCCTAACGCTGATGGATGAATATTGAACTACCCGTCAGTTAGTACACTGGCTAGAAGACACAGGCTTTACTAATTTCAACACTGCTTACTGAGACATCTCTTTTATTTGCTTCTGTGGAATCTTCCCTCTTTTCTTGAAAATAGTCAAAAGATCACAGTGGTGAGATTTCCACAAAATATTAACCCCACTATCAGTTTCAACCTATGTCAGCACTTGGAGTAGCTGAAAATAGGCTTAAATGTGCTATTTGGAAAGTCATTGTTCCCCTTTTAAAAGAAGTAATTTAAAAAGAGACACCTTGATGGAAGATTCTGTGACATCAATATTTTGAATTACAGTTTGGTTTTGTGCCCTTCAAGTTTCTATAACTTGGAACAATTCACAATAACAATATTCTGCACAGGTCAAAAGTGTATTCTTTTCACTGTGAGAATAGATTATAGTAGTAGAAACAAGGTAGTAATGTACAACTCTATAATCCCAGCATTTCAGTTTGTAATCTTGGGTTCAACATACCATTAAGAAAGACTGTGAGTGACTCCCAAAATACATGCATTGTTTTAAAACACTTTTTGTTCTGATAAGACATATGAAATAAAATTCACCCTGTTAAACAATTGTACAGTTCAGTGGTGTTGAGCACATTCATGATTCTGCGCAAGTGTTACCAGCACACCTCAGCAGATCGGTCATCTTCTCGGGGGAAATTCAACACTTTTTAAACCATTCCCTCCTCCTTGCCTTCTCCTCCTCTTCTACTTTCTGTCTCTTTAAATTTGCTTACTCAAGGAACTTCACACGAGTGGAATTGCCTATTATTACTTTCTTTATGGTAGCTTTAATTCACTTTTCAAGGGGATCCAATTGACACAATCAGTTAACTCTCACCGTGCACGCCTACACAATGTCATGATCACCTGCATCTAGGGAAGCTGCTGCACATACAAAATAGACTCCATGCTCTTTTCCATAGCAATTGTGCAGTGTCATCTTTCCTCTCCCAGTGCACGAGTACCCCAGATGCTCCACATCCTTTCCAGGACATGTTGTTTTTCTGAGAGGTTGATTATTGGGATCCTAATTATTTTAAAAGAGCTATCTTTTTATGGCTTTGATTTGAGTTTTCTTAAAGGTTAGAGATGTTGAGAATCTTTTCATGTATCCATTTCTTAATTTCTTTTTTAATGTATTTGATACAGGGTCTCACTATGTAGCTGGACTCATAGTGATCCTCTTGTTTTCAGCCTCTGCAGTACTGGGATTACAGGCATGTGCCACCATGCCTGTCTTCAGTGGCTGGCATGGCACATGGTTCTGGGGATCAAACCCTGGTCCTTGCACTTGCTAGGCAGGCACTTAGACTGCCGACTTATCTCTTCAGCCCTCATCAACTAATTTCTATTTGTTTATTAAAGGGAACAGTTAATGCTTAAAATTTTTATTATAAGCAATTACATGTTTAAATCTGGCAATTCAAGCAACTTCTTTGAGGACAACAATGTGCAATATAACAGCCATTTTTGAATTTTAGCCATGTTTTTTGAAATTCTGTGTCATTTCTAATGATTTATCTTTTATTTTTTAACTTGAAAATTAAAAAATTTGAGGTTTTGTTTTTCCTCTTGTTGATTTTTTTATAACTTGAGCTTTAGATTTTGTCTTAGGAAAAATGGTCAAATCCAATATCATGAATGTTTCCCATTATGTTCTAAGAGTTTTATTGCTTTTGCACTAATGTTTATGTCTCTGACCCATTTTGAGTTAATTTGTATATGTAATGTAAAGTAAGAATCCTCCTCCTCCACTTTTTTCTCTGTCTCTTCTCTCTTGCAATTACTTCGTCTTTCATGCGGTTATCTAGTTTCCCTAAAACTATTTGTTGAAAAGACTGCCCTTTTCCCAATTTATGGTCAGAGCCGTATGTATCTTGCCACGTCTGTGAGAGGCTGATTCTCTGCTCTCTATCGCATTCTATTAGTCCATTTTTTTTTTCTGTATCAGGTCCACACTTCTTAGAAAGTTTTGTAGTCATGGATTAGAAATCTGCACCTTTGTTCATTTTCAAGATCATGTTGGCCGTTGAGATTCCATATTAATTTTCAGTTGGATTTCTTCTCTTTGTGCACTTTTAATAAAAAGCATGTGCAACATGTAGGCATGCTTTGGATAGTATTGACATCTTGATATTACAACTTCCAATTTCTGAATTTAGGAGGTCTGTCTATTTATTTATATCTTTTCTAAATTCTTTGGGCTTTTTTATATAGTTTCCAACTCCCAGAACTTTTGCTTTCTTGGTTCATAAACTCCATAATAAATGCCTGAATTGTATTCTTAGATGAATCACTGACTTTTACTCTGAGTATTCTCACAGTCTCCAATACTTTAATGCAAAAGTGGCAGCAGTGTTATAAAGGACACACAAAATTCTATGACCACATATATAATCTAAGTTCTGGCTCCTTTACAGAGTCACACCATCCAAGAGAAACTATGAAGGGTACAAGCTGTGCCTTCTCAGCATAATTTTCATCAGCTCTGAACACCGATTTATATTACTGATTAAGACATAGGAAATATATGGATAATTATTCACTTATAATAGCAATCTGGGGCTAGGCGTGTAGTCAGTGGCACAGCGTCTGTCTGGCAAGCAGAAGGTCCTGAGTTTGATTCCTGTTACAAAAAAATCTCTGTAATAGCAATCAGTTTTTACAAGTACAAATGGTAAGCAAAATTGCAGCAAATGTTTAAATTTTTAAATAATGTATCAGCTAATACATTGGGATAAGTGTGTTTAAGATGTGGGGGATTATTTTGAGAAATTTCATGGATATTAATAATAAAATGTCTTTAATAAAAGACAATATATAATACATATATAATAATAATTTTCTTTAATCATTCATTGTATTATTTGATTTCCCATGTGGATCAAATGTTTACAATTTCTGTCAAAAAGAAACATTGTGTTGTGGCCACATCCTCCTGTTCACCAGAACTAGCACCGCACAACTTCAGGCACTTCCCCGCCATCACAATAATCCTGAAAGGTCCATGATTTGAACCAGTTCATGGCCAAGGCAGCCACAACAGCACACCTGAAGACACTCAGGAAGACTTCCAGAACGGCTTCGGGCAGCAGCAAGAACAGCGGGAGTGGTACAGGTACCATGTCTGCATCTTGTACAACAATATACAATGTATTAATCATTGTAACTGTCCTACTAACCTGTTTTGAAACTATCTCATTGCTATTTCTTTCTAAGTAAAATTAATTTAAAAAATAAAACTAGGAGTTAGAGGAACATTCACGACAATATGTCTTCCTACATTTTTTTACAAAATCACGTCCCCTGCAATTTTGATCCCATGTCATGCTAACATAGCAGATTTCTACACATCTCAATTCTGCCCTAACTTCTTACTCAGTGGTTTTCTTCTTCATTTGCCAGTACTTCAGTAGGTGTCAAGTATCACCTAAGGCAAAATGGTGCCATGCTCTCTAGGAATACTGAGCAAGCATCCATTCATTCATAAATTTCAAATTGTGAAAGAAGTTTTAAAATACACTTAGATAAGTTAGTTTTTCTTCAAAGAAGGAGGTAAAGTGAGGAAATATTATTTCCCCAATATATTTTGGGTTGAAAATATTATTTCAATATGATCCAGGAAGGATCAATTTTTATGATATAGTTATTTACAATTTGTTATTTGCAACCTCATAAGTGCACTTAGAGCTTATAAAACAATATAGATGCAACTAGCTCTTTAAGCAGCTCCCAAGAAATCAGTTACACCAGAAAAATCACTTAACTACATAATTTATCAAAATTTAAAATCACATTCAACAATATGAAATTCAACAACAAATCTGTACTTTTAAGTTTTAATAGAAAGGAAGTAGACCTACATCATGAGGTCTATACTGACCTGATTTTATGATTATATAACGTGTAATACATAATCAGAACTTCCTACACACTGAACTATTGTCTATCCACATACAAAATGAGTGTGTGATTCACTATGTCCATAACACATATTTCAACCCAAAATGTACACCATTTTTGTCTTTCCATTCACCATTACAGAATGAATCAGGCATCTTCACCTCCTAACCCCATTCCTTTGAGGAATACTGCCATTAGCCATGATGCCCTTCATGCCAAGGACCAGCTGTCATTCACAATCCTTATTTTGCATTGTTTTGCAAATATCTCAACAATTTTACAACAGAATGTCATTTTGAAACATGCTAAAGAATGCTTAAATTTCATATTAATCTCTCTTTGGACATTCTTGTAGTTTTCCTTTCCTCCATGCCCTTTTAAAGATTATATAGGCTGCAATGGGAACAGCTTTTCTTGAAGAAATTTTGTTCACTGCATAAAAGGCCTAATTAACACTCTTTCAATCTATATGAAAAAAATGACACAAGCTTCTTTTAAGCTTGTAAAATCTGAGTCTATTTTGAGAGATTTTGAACAATTCCTTTAATAATAGTGTGAAAATGTCAAAAATGTGTGAAATAGCATTACAAAATTTGTAAGCTGTCAATAGCTATTATCTAAAATGTTAGGTTAATTAACATACATATAATGAAAGCTACTTAATTTGCTTGCCTTTATTTCGTTAACTACCTTCACTGGACTTCTATCTCCTTGCACAAAAAACCCCACTCCCCCCTCTTATTAGACAATTTTTATATGTTTCTCTTTTTGCTTTACTACAAGTCAATCACTAAAATGAATATAGCTCTCTCCTTATCAACTATGCAATCTGAAAGACTTACCTATTTGTGGAAATCAGATAGAGCCCTGTCACTTAAACTACTTTTGTTTGAGGATTCTTTTAACACTTCAACCAAACTGTGAAGTCTTGGGCTCTAATCTGGTTTTTTTAAATAAATTAATTAATTCTTTTTTGGTACCCGGGAATCAAATGCACAGCCTCAGGCTTTCTAAGCAGGTATTGTGTTGCTCAACTACATCCCAGGCTGCTTGCTTGTTTGTTTTCTTGCTTTCTTGCTTTCTTTTTTCTAATCAAGGTAGCTATGAGCTATTTATCTTGGATTGGATATATAGATTATATATAAACTTAAGTATGAGCATACTGCTCTTTTTTCTTTTTTTGTTTTCTTTTACCACAGCAGGCAACATAATTCTCCAGCACCGTGTGAATTAGAAATGGTTGTAGCAACAATATTCTAGCTACTGATCTCAAAAGGAAAGCTTCTAAGCAAACAGTGATATAAGTAATTTGTAGATAACCATCTTATTAAAGACATTGTCTTACTTTTTTGATAAGACACCTTCTATACTATGTAGCATACTTTTACAGAAACCTAGATTCATTTTTAAAATATTTTATTTAATTAGCAGTCATCGTGGCTCAGATAAACCTCAGTAACTGTGATATTGCCACTATGCAAAGCTAGTATTTTATTTAAGACATACCCACCTATGTTTATAAGTGTCTTTGACCTATAATTTTCCATTTCTCTGTGGTTATTGGACTTTGAGATGAAAGTTTGAGCTTCTCATAAAACAGACAGAGTTTTCTAATACTCCTCAAAAAATTTTGATGGAGTTAATTAATAATTTTTATTTAATGCTTTGTGAACTTTTTTTAAAAAGCCATTTGGCCTGATGTTTGCTTGCCTCAATATGTATATCCATTCATTCAATTTTTCTCACATGAATGTTCTCTTTTATGTAATTCTTCCCATTATACTTGGGTTGATAATTTGTACACATCTAAAAAGTTATTCATTAAATATGAACATGTAAGATTTTTCCATAAATTTGTTCAGCATGTACTTATAATCTATATGTGCTCACCACCTTCGAATTGTCTTCTTTGTTTTTACATTTCTTATTTATCTTGTTATAGCTTTCTCTTTTTCACTAGATTTATCATCACGTAGGTTTCTGGTTTTTTTGGCTTCTTAAAGACCTAAAATTTGGGTTTATTTAATGTATTGTTTATTGTTTGTTTTATGTAAGTTATGCTTTTTCTTTCATCTTTTAGTTGTGATTCTGTTTAAGATTAGGCATTTAGATCTGAAGTAGCTTCTTCTTAGTCTATATCCCATAGGCATCACTTTCATCATCACTTGCTTAAAACATTTTATTGGATTTCCACTGTGATTTCTATGATGAACTATAGGTGACATAGATGCACATTGCTTTGTTCATTTGTATTAAACTTTCATAATTTCAAAAATACATGAAAACTGGAAACTTTTAATACTCTAATAAGGTTCAATGAATGCTAAATTTTTGTCCTGTTTTTTATTATTTTTTCTCTTTCTCCACATAAACATATCCAAATACATATTTTTTCAAGGCGAACCTTGCAGTGTAAACATCAAGATAAAGATAAATCTTTATCTCAGGTTATTTCAATATGTATTTTTTATAATCAATTTTTCTTATGTACATATTAAGTAATCATCAAAATCAAAGAGTATAAGGTGCATAAACTGCTGCATTATTCTTTACTCTGTAGTTGAAATTTTACACTTATACCAATAGTGTCTGACATAGATATTTTACTCAGATAATACTTGTTTCCAAGTGCATTTTCTTTTTTGTTAAATGTTTAGGTGTTCATTTATTTATCTTCAAATTGGCACAAATACATGCAAATCGACTTATATGAAGTTTTAAACCTGGAAAAAATATTTCAAATAATGAATACTGTAACTTGTGTAACTACACAGATTTATGCTACAGGGAGAAGAACTACAAGTCACCGTATCATTTTGATTAAAGCAAGCTAAAGAAATTCTCCATCATTTTTATCGTTTTCTTTATTCTTGTTAAAATAAAAAATAAATTAACCAGTGTTTCACTGTGTTATTATCAATAAAATACAGGTATAGAAAGGAAAAATAAGGTAAATTCTCCAGTAAAATTCAGAAAATAAACATAAGGATAACATAGACTTTCATGGATGTTCTAAGGCCTCAGCAAATGGGAGAAATCCCAAACAGGGAAGTCTACACTCTTCTGTGAAATATATCCTGGTGTATATTTAAATGAAGAAAATCTCTTGGATAACGATTGATATTGTGAGGAAAATGATTAAAAGGGAAATCCTTATTTAACATCTCACACTCGATGAACATGAAAACATAATACGATTTCGTTAGATTCTAGGCATATTTTATTTTCAGTCCATAAATCCGAAGAGTAGCCTGTCTCTCAAACTGAGGGTGTGAGTGAAGCTTTCCCTCCAGACGAGCCGACACTGAGCCAAGGCTGCTCTTGGAGTGTTGCCCAGAACAGACGCTGACTCCAGTAGGAGTTGCACAGACAGCTCTCAGCACTGAACCTAGATGACGGACAGGATGTTGTTTCAAAGAACAAATCTGTAAAACGTTTCAAGTATCAGCCACAGCCAAAAGGAAAAAAGTGGCAATTAATCAAATGTCAAAGCAACATCAAGTGGAGCCAGTTTCTGTCCCTAGGAAAGTACATGTGGTTCTTTGTGACTGAATGGAGCTTCATCATCTCCGGACTAAAATCTATGACCTCCTGCTTTGCAAAGTGGAGACCTCAGTCAAACAGAAAATCAATGAATCTGTGAAAAATAAAAGATAATCATTGAGGAAAACACCTATGTTTATGACTTGAGAAATGAAGTAATGAAAGAGGAAATGTATAAAACATCTGAAAACTTAACACTGAGCTTCTAGATTCATAGAAATACAGTTTATGAGCACATCTTCAGTAGCCCTTTCAAAATGTGACTGGTTATGTCACCTCTTCCCATGGAAGCCTTGCATGCCTGCTTAGGCTGCATACAGTAGATACAGAATTGTCTTAACGTAATACTCCAGGCAGGGTCCAGGCCTGACTCTTGCCGCTCTCTACCGTTCCATTCCTGCCACACAGATTGCCTTCAGTCCCTAATGCCAGCTTGCATCAGGAGAACTCAGCAGAAACTGATTCTCCTTACTGGAAGGCTCCTTTCTTCCCTCTTAAACTAATATCTCTATTAGTTTAGTCTATCACTTCTGCACATAAGATTTAGGCCAGTTCCTGTTTATTAAACACTTAGCGACTTATTTCTTTCCACTTTGCTAACACTACTCACCACCTCACTAGTAAATAAGGCACATGTAAATATATGTGATTTATTCATCATTTTGTCTCTATTATCTAGTATTCAACTTCATATATCACAAAAACCTCAATGAGTATTGACTGAGTGATTGAAGGAATAAATAAGAGACCAAGGCAAATTTTAAGAAGCATCTTAACTATATGTTGAATTAATTCAAAGGCAAAAACAGGTCATCTATTCTAAGACTCCAAATCATGAGTTCATTTACTTTATTTGTAGGAGTTGCCTTAAACTGCTTTCTACTTATACTGATTCTTAGTAACACATACCTAGAGAATATGCCAAGATCATTATTGTCTACATAGATAAAGACTTGTAATTCAGCAGGATCTTCCTTACAAACAGATGAAATACTTGAGAAGGTTTAATTTTTATAGCACATGCTCTTAAACATATTAATATGTGATAAATAAATAAAAAATAAACCTTAGCATCTATAATATTTATTTCCAGATCATGCAACACTAATAACCAGAAGTGGAAAGGACATTGAGAATGATTCTCATTCTAAGCAAAACAAGCATAAATTCTGAAAGGAAGAATCTTAAAATATCCTTGATATGTACCATTAGCTGAGCACACTGCTGTGCAGGCACAGCGGGCCTGCTTTTAGTAAATCCCAGTCCTGGAAAGATTCAAGAAGGTGATAAAAAATTACAAGAAGCTTAATATTTAAAAAGCTTTCAAATAATGTGCTGTTTAAATGTGTTGTCTTAAAATTTTCAATAGTTAAGTATAAAGCTATTTATTAACATCAAGAACCAGCAGCTTATAAAGATTGATGTATTAAAGTATAATCAAGGAGAATACAATTAATTCATGTTAAAATATTAAGAAAGAACAATCAGGTTGCTACAGATGGAGTAAAAATAAAAGAGTAATGAACAAACAGCATTAGTACCAGAAAGCCCACAGTCACTTTAAAGAGGTGATAACAACTTTTTAAAACTGGCTTAACTATTGAATCATCTATTTCCAGAAACTGAATTTATTCAGAAGTGTTCTAAGCCTTTGAAGAATTATCAGAGAATCAAGTCTGTAATGAATCTATGAATTGGCAGAAATTACAAATAGAAAATTATATCTTTAAATAGTAGTTTCTTCAAAAATCACTTACTCATGATTTACGTATGAAAGGAATCCTATCAGCCTCAAATACTTGAGGGTCTTACAACGAGGTGTTGTGAGAAATATTCCACAATTTGTCAAAACTAAGAGCCCAAATTATAATAATTCACAGCAAACAATGATATAATGTTTTTATTTTATAAATATTTTCAGAGGGATTTATAAACATTTATTTCATGGGAAGATGAGAGGTTAACTAACTTACTCACCCAGGGTGTAATGTATTAATGGGAGGTAAAATCGCCATCAAGCCTATGTTACTTCCATTAAAGTCCATATTTTCATGTAATATTCCATATATAGTACTATAAATAAAGAAGTAAAACATGTAAATTCATACAAATATCTACAGAAAAGTACTTATGGGAGAAAAATGATGTGGCTTGTCTCATGTACAAATTACCCCATTTCTTCAGTTAGTGGGACAAAGTCACCTGGTAAAAGGTAGCTACAAAGATATTTCTAGAACTTTCTGACATTAACAGCTATCATTGTAAAATCTACATGTTTCTGGGCTGGCCAGGTAGCTCAGCAGATTTGAGTGCCTGCTTAGGCAGAGCGCAGTGGCTGGGGTTCGATTCCCAAAGAGCCATGCTGGCCCTGCCCCTGAGGCACACTGAGATGGTGATAAAGACGGGAGCATAGTGGCGTGTGACTGTTATCCCAACACTTGGGAGATGAAAACAGGAGAACAAATATAAGTCTGATCTACATAGTGAGACCTTGTAGACCCTGTCCTAAATACATAAAAATGATAATAAAATGAAATAAAGAATAAAATCTACACTTCTCTGTTCAATTTTGTTTCATTTACCTTTATACTTTGATCAGAATATACTGTGTTTTTACTTACAAATACAATCCACATATTTTGAGTTCATTTATTAAATAACATTTCCACATAACTAAGTAATGAATGCTTTTGTTGAACTACCAAAATTCATCTCCCATGTTTCCTTTTTTGGGGAATACTGATTGTTCAGGAGGGTGAAAGTAGGAGGAATTTACTTCTTCACCAGGTGCTTTTGGTCCAATATGGTTTGAGCCACAGACTTTCATGCTGAAGGCTTGGTCTTTACAGTGACAGTGTTTGTTTGGGTGGTGGAGTCTCTAAGAAGTGAGGTCTAATGGAAAGTAGTTAGGTCACAGGAGTTCCATCCCATGAATGGGTTAATATTGACTCAAACAAGTGAGATTAAATCTAGATTTGTTCTAGAGAGAGCAGTTTGTCATAAACTGTGACCATTGTTTCACTTGCCCAATTCTTGCCATTAGTACATGTGGTCTGTTCCTTTTTTATTTCTGTCTTCTTTTGACATAGCTAAGGACCTTCACAAGGACTCAGGGTCCATGCCTTCTGAACCCTTCAGCTACTACAGTCATGAACCATGGGGACTCTCCTTGAAAGATGAGCAATGGTCTCCATTTTGGGTGAGCCTGACCCTACTTCCATATATTTTTTTGCCATAATTTTATTGATGAATAGCAATGAGACAGTTTCAAATCAAATCGGTAGGACAGTGTCAATAATTAACACACTGCAT
>NDGM010945805.1:0-11750 GCA_002564305.1 Octomys mimax | reverse complement strand
AAAAAAAAAATAGTGCTCATCATTTCTCCTATGTAATACTATTTTGGAAAATTCCGTAGATACGTCAGAAGGGCAAGTTAATTAAAATAAAAGAAACAGCTATTAGTTTCGTTGTCAAGTCCCATCTGTTAAAATCTCATAATTACAACGCACTTTCACTGAAGAAAAGCCCAGACAGATACAGGAAACAGAAAAGTAATTTAAAAACTCTTTTCTGTTGGAAAGGTTGTAGCTCAATTCTCTAACTGGTAGACTCAGTAGAAAAAGGCTCAGTGTAGTAAAATCTCTACTTCTGCAGTTCAACATCACCATGGAAACATTTCCTCCTCCATAAAATAATGAGATGGTAATGAAAACAGCTACCACATAATGAACCTAGGCACAAACAGAGGCCGAGTTACTCATGCCAAAAAGTGTCAAGAGGGTTGAGTATATGGGAGTTAGAATATTTGAGGAGTAGCAAGCAAGCCCGTCAGGCTGATCATGGTGGCGCACACCTGTTATCCTGGTACTTTAGGAGGCTGGGGCATGAAGATCACAAGTTCAAGCTTACCCTGGACAATTAAGTGACTCAATGAGACCGGGTCTCAAAATGAAAATACAAAAGAGCTGGGGATATAGTTTAGTATTAATGGCCTTGGCTCAATCCCTAGTACTGAAAAAAAAAAAAAAATCAGTAAGTGTGAGAAGGGCAGGAAGAACTGCCTAAAATTGTAATGTTGAAACTCTTGAGTCTGATTATTAAAAATTTGATGCTGAATTTTTGGTTTTCCCATGCAGAGACAATGAGGTATAACACTTGAGTTTCGACTATGTAAATTAAGCCTAATATCTTACACATCTGACATTTCAGATTCAAAATATATGGCTTAACAAGTTAGGATTCCTTCCTTTTAAGCAGTTTATTTCCCTTTCACAATCTCTGTTGTACCTTTTGGATCTTATTTATTCTTTCCATTTCTTCTACTAAGACAATATGATGTTTACACATGTAAGTCTGATTCATTCCACTTATGAGTATGGTCTCCATTTACCTATAAAGCCTCGAGTTTATCTTCCTGTATAGCTGATCTTTTGTATCCATTCCTCAGTTTATGGGCATTTGGGTTGCTTCCAAGATTTAGCTTTATAAATTGTACTGCTATAAACATGGGTGCACATATATTACTGTGGTATGATGTTTTCAATTCTTCTGGAAAAGTATCCAGAAGGGAAATAGCTGGGTCAAACGTGACCTCTAATCCTACTTTTAGAATTATATATTCCCTTTGGTGTTAATGAACATGTTTAATATGGAAGAAGCTTTAGGGTGCCAGGAGATTAGTTCTATTTGGGCAATAAGAATATGTCAGACTTTGCTTAAAGCACTCCTGAGTAGAAATTATATCCTTCCCTTCAAAGATGGTCTAATCCACAGCCTGGAGATGGTTGATAAACTTGGATGCAAATAGTGAAGAAGACATCATGGTCCTGTGGAGATGTTCAGAAGGAATCCATATTGTTTGTCAGCTATGCAAAGCGCTGATGCGAGTAAGGATGATGGCCTGTCTCCTTCTGGTAGGGAGGATTACAACCCTACAAGAACCCAACAGAGAAGTGACAGAAAGACCGCAAAGGGATCGCTGATGATTACTATGAAAGAAACTGGTGGGGGAACTACCCGCTCAGGCCCCCCTCCTGTCCCTGTGTCAGGACAGGAGCTTTCTTTCTCTCAATAAATATATTCTGCTCATTAAAAAAAAAGAAAGAAAGAAAGAAAGAGAGAAAGAGAGAAAGAAAGGAAGAAAGAAAGAAAGAAAAAGAAAGAAAGAAAGAAACTGGCAAAAGCCTTTAAGAAGAAATAAGCCTACAATAGTACTGTAAACAAGCATTCGGGATATACAGAGGAAATGCAGCCCCAGGATGGCCAGCACAAGAACACCCGTAAGTTCCTGGTAGAGATGGGACTGGCTACAGAACACCAGCCAAATGTTCACGGGCTTTAGGTGCTTGCAACTGACTGAAGCTTAAGTGAAGATTCCCCTGCAATGAGTCCTGCATTGAGAATATCCCTTCTGTCCCTTATCACAAGATTTAAAAAGCTCAGTTTATATAATACAACCTTTTTGGGTCACTTTCACTTGAACTAGTGTTAAATCCTCCGTGCAAGAAACTGGAAAGAGCCATGCAGTCTAATCCAGAAATCCCTCATGAAAGAAGTCAGCCTCTGTAGGCAGCTGGCAGTGTCCAGCCCTAAAGAGATCAATAAAGTGATATTCCAGCCGAGCCCAAGGGGAACTATGTCTGGTGGGAGCTGGTTGCCTCTCCCTACTCCCTCTGCACAGTCTCTGGTGCTAAGAGGTCACTGCCTCTCAGCCCCTGGTTTATCAGGAGAGAACAGAGAAAGGCTGCAGCAGCTCTGTGCCATTAGAGGGAACCTTTGGTAGTGAAAAAGCAAGGAGAGCGGGCAGTTGGATAAAAGTGAAAGCTCTAGGAGAGAGCTAGTACAGTGTCCTTGAAATTAAAGGAAAGCAGAGAAAAGCTACAGGAACCTCTGAGTTGAGGAAAGGAAGTGGTCTGTGAGAGTAGTGACTCATAAGCATTCCACAAGAGCTTTTTCCATGTGCCTTTGAAAGCAGGTAGAGCTAGTTCAGACTTCAAAATAATGTCAACAAAACCCAGCTGAAGAAGTCACTTCCCAAGCTATTCCTGATCAGATCAACCCCTGTAGCTACCTGCCTCCTATTTATCTGATGTCTTTAGTTGCCTGAGGGTCTTTCCCCTTGACCAATCAGGATTAGGCCCTAGCCTCTTCCCTGTAGAACTCCCTTAAATAGGGGCTCGGCGGGGGTCCTCTCTTGCAATCCTTCTCTAGCTTTTGATCTATGCAAAGGTACTATCCCAACCCTTCACTTCACATCATTCTCCATAACCCCAGCCTTGTGGGGATTTTTAAAACATTTTTTAAATTACTACATTTGGTAACAAATGTGTTACATGTTAAGGCTAAAGCTCTCTCCATGTCTGGTCACAGGGCAGACATGACTGTCTTTAGTTTCTGTCACACTAGGAAACCCACTTGCCAGGTGTCAGCTGTTCATATCAAACCCAGGCCTTTTAAGACAGGACCAATCGGAGCAGGGAAAAAAATGGCCATAAAGTAGCAAGCTGAAAAGTTATACTTTGCAGCCTAACCTCTCACCAGAGAAAGCACATGATCTGCCCATCATGACAGCAGACTTTTGCCTTGAGCAGCTGGCAGCAGGAAGTAGTGTGGTTTCTTCTCCCAGGCCTCATTCCTACTTGGATACGGCATATTGTCCTGGTAGTTTCCATTATGGTTTCAGAAATGGTAAGGATGAATGATGGTTTAAGTTCCGAATATTCTGAAGTATGAATGATTTAATGACTATGAGGGATAAGCCACTAAGGTCATTGCTTTAGAGTCAGCGTGTGCCAGCCTTATTCATAATTAGTGTCATTATACTCACTGGGTTTTCCTGCACACTCCTGCCTCATGCCAGTTGCTCCCCAGATGCTCCAAAAAATCACCCGCAATGCCAGGCAGCACCTTCTCTATCTCAGTGGCCTTGGTTAAGGTAGATAGGAAGAATGCCAAAACTTTAATCCTTTACAGATGTCAATCAGAAAACTGCTGGTGACAGGTTTAGAAAATGTAAGACACTGACCATTACATAATATTTCACTTTGGCAATTGTGTTTATTGAATTTAAACTTTTTAGCCATTACTCAAATGGGCAGAAATGACAGTAGAGATTGCATCTTCTTGCCATTCTAATATCTTGAACTCATCATTAAAATTTAATGTTACTTGGGTAGATAATAAAAAATAAATAAGGTTCTTTTTACTCTTCCTCCTGCTTGTCTTCGGCCAACTCTTTGTCCCCTAAGTAAAACAAGCGCCTTGTCAATTTATCACCTGCTGATTTTATGTGTTGAATGGAAGGATTGAGACTGTCTAACCCTAGTGTGGTTAAGTGTCTCTTGTCCCCTCTGGTTTTCCAGCATCATAACTTTGTATTTGCTTGCTCTGTCGCCTTTCTTTAGTTTTCTGTGTGCTGAGCTGGCATCTCCTGCTAGCACTTGTGATGCCTGCCATGATTCCCGACCCCATACATTTGAAGGTGTTCTCATCCTAATTTCTGGACTGTTTCAGTTCCTTCAATGTCTTAATCAGTTACTTGTCACTGGGGCAAAATAACCAACATCAACAACTTAAAAGAAGAGAGGTTTATTTTGCCTCATAGTTTTTAGAAGGTTGAGCCCATAGTTTGCTGGCTCCAAGGCAGGAAAGGCAAACTGAAAAGGTCTTTCCCAGGAAATATGCTCACATGATGGTGGTCGGGAAGCAGAATGAGAAGGTAGGTGCTAAGGAGAGAGATATGCTGCCCCCAAGATACACCCCGGTGACCCACTTCTAACCAGGTCCCATCACTTCAATACCACAGTCAGGTATGAATTCATGCTTGCGTCAATCCACTGATAAGTATAGTGACCCATGATCCAATCATCCCTCAAAAGCCAATCTCTAAGCACATAAGTCTTTAGGGAAACATTCCCAGATATACACAGATCTAAACCATGGCAGTCTACCTCTAGAACACAACATACCCAAAGCCCATCTCTTTACACAAACTACAGTCCATCTCTGTAAGTCTCACAAATTTTCAGAGTTCTAACATTGCTAAAGTTTCCATGTCCAAAGTCTCCTCTGAGACTCAAGGCAAACTTTCAGCTATGAACCACTGTAAAACATCAAAAAGAAAGTTAAATACTTCCAACACACAATGGAACAGGAAAAATATTCTCACTCCAAAAGACAGTAATAGGGCCAGCCAAATAGCTCAGTGGATTAAAGTGCCTGCAAGCAGGCTCAGGGGCCAGGGGGTTCAATCCCCAGGCCTGCCATGCCAGGCCTCCCCGCCCCCCCGCATGAGGCTGCTGAGACAGCGAATAATACTGGACGTGGTGGCACACACCTGTAATCCCAGCTCTTAGGAGGCTGTAAACAGGCAGAACACTAGGAGGCAGATCTAGTAGTGAGACCCTGAACACCCTGTAGACCTTTCTCCCTAACAAAAAATAAAAAAAGAGAAGAAGAAGAAGGGGTAGAGAGAGAGAAACAGAGAAAGATAGAGAGAGAGAAAGAGAGAAATAGAACAGGAAGGAATTGGACCAAAATAAGATGCTCAGTAGGGAAAGCATTAAATCTTTCAGCTCTAATATCAGCACTTGGGGCAAGTTGTAGTGCGATATGAACTCTAAATGTCCTGAGCAGCCCCACCATTATAGCACTGCAGCCCTCATGGCCTCTCTCTTGAGGTGGCTCTATTTGCCTCCTTCAGTTTGCCTCAATAGGTATATCGCAATCCTGACACCTCTAATTTCCTGGGGTCTCCACTTCACTTTTGGCTTATAGGGATTGAAGGAATTATAGGTAGGGAAAAGATAGCATGAAGCCCTCATTAAGAATTATTAAAAATTAATAGGGCAGTTTTTCCCTTTGTAGTCAGACTCCATCACTTAAAAGGGCAAAGGGAGGTAGAATCTAGGAAGACAAAAGCAGCTAAACTCAAGCAATTAGGAAGTCAAATGCAAAGCATTCAGGACCAGGAAGTTCCTTGGCAGCACAACTGTTATAGGAATCTCAAACTTCCCCTTTACTTAATCCTTTAGCCCAAACTACTTGTCAATAAGGATTGCACCCATAAAATTACCTTCCACCAATGGACTGTGAAAGGTTACATGATCAGAAGAAATCTAATTTAGATAAAGGACAAGCCAAGGAACCAATCAGATTCCAAGAGCCTATGCTGGACAAAGTTCTCAATAAAAGGAGCTACAGATAAGAAATCCATAAGCAATTCACAGAAAGGAAGCACTTAAAAGAGTCCAGAAAAAGAAAGCATAGTTGTTGAGAAGATTAATATTAAAAAGAAGCCAATACTTTGCATCAGGACAACAGGAAAAGTACCTAGGGACACCTTAGGAAGCAGTGAGGTCCCACTCTTCCCAGGTTCAAGAGTGAAAATCTGAAGTGTTCATTTGGCAAGAAAGTCCCTGATCCTTGCTTGAAGAGATGCCCAGGGAATTCTTTTTCAGGATTTGTTTCACAGTGCTCAGTCATCGAGGAACTCACAGGTCACTGCATCCATGGTCTCAAGGCACCCGTCTACTGCTCAAGCTGGCAGCAGCTCTTGGTGTCATCCACATGGTGCTGACTTTACAGGGACAAAGATATGAGTTGTGGGATCATATTGGCTTCCACCCTGATGTAGAAGAAAGGCCTGAGAGGCCAGCAAGTGTGCCCCTGAGAGGACAGTCTTTCAAATTCTCCCTACTAATCCTAAATAGCTTTCTCTCATCTCTATTTCTTCCTTTCCCATCTTTAAATAAACTGTCTTCTTTTATCTTAAACTGTTTGTAATTTAGTTCTTTACTGGTGCTGTGTTTGGGATCACTGGGAGCTGTCTTTTCCAGCAGAGCAGTGGCTTGCTGTCCACCCCTCAATGTTACAGTGTAGTCTAGTGTGGCATGGTGTACAACCCTCCTGGGATGTTAGAGCTTTATTTTCACAGCTTCACACACTGCCCTCTCAGGGACACACTTGCTGGCCTCTCAAGCCTTCCTCCTAAATCTGGGTGGACGCTACCATCATCCCACATAAAACTAGCACCATGTGGATGGATGATGCCAAGAGCTGCTGTCAGCTTGAGCAATAGCCAGGTGCCTTCAGACCAAGGAAGTAGTGACCTGTGAGTACCGTGATCACTGATCACTATAAAACTAATCCTGAAAAACAATTCTCTAGGCAGCTCCTCGAGCAATGGGCCAGGGACTTCCTTGTCAAATGGACATTTCAGTTTTGCACTTTTGAACCTGGGAATAGTGGAACGTCACTGCTTCCTAAGATGCCCTTAATGTATCTTTCCTGTTGTCCTGATACAAAGTATTGGCTTCTAAAAATGCTAATCTTGGGGCCAGGGAGATAGCTGAGTAGAATAAGCATTTGCCTGGCAAGTACAAGGTCCTGAGTTCAATCCCTGGTACTGCAAAATAAAATAAAATAAATAAATAAAAATAAAAATGCTAATCTTTTCAACAACTATGCTTTCCTTTTCTGGGCTCTTCAGGCGTTTCCTTTCTATTGAAACTGCAAATTTTTCACATATTTTATCTCTAGTATTTGGTACCAATTTTCATCATTTGGCTGAAAATAACGGACAGTACCCATGCCACAATGTGAATTTGGGCAGCCTCAAATTTCTGCCAGCAGGTTAATTAGCTCACTGCTCTAATCTCAGTTTTCCATAAAATCTCAGGACTTGGGCAAGATGAACACACATGGGCTCTAGTCCAACTGCCTATGGAGTCCTTTTTCCCAACTGAAAACTTGTGAACCTTTCCTTTATTGTGTGCATATCTGTTAGCATCCACCCAGAATCCAGAATGGAGAATCTGGATGCAAGATTCTCCAAGAAGCTTGGACTTCATAATTCTAGAACTTCTATAATTGGTACCTCTAAACCTTTCCAAATACCTCCCACAAACAATTTTCAAAGGCTTAAACCATATGGCCAGGTATAGTCACATCAATAAATTCATTCCTTGTACCAAAATTTGTATTATGTCACTTTCTTTATTGCTGAGACACAATACATGACACTCATAACTTAAAGAAAGAGAGGTTCATCCTGCCTCAAGTTTCGTTCATAGTTGGCCTACTCCACGGCAGAAACAGATCTTCCAGATCTTGCCTCTGTGATTCACCTTTTACGACTCACTGTACCATTCCCCACCTACCAACAGCACACATCGCTCTAGTGCATATATGACCTACTTACCCTCTAACATCTCCAGCCCTGAGGACATGAAAGTGTTAGAGGGCATTCCCAATCCAAGCCACAACACTGTATTCTTAGTCTTTCTCTGCTCCTCTTGAGAGCTGAAAATCACTCAGCCAGTTTCCCTTCCCTTGCTATAACGAATATGAGAGCCTATATGAGTGTTTCTTCAAGCCCTTCCCACACTGCTTTCCAGCAATGTTAATTCACGGTCCTATGAGCACCAGATCCAATGAGCACCAAGTTCCTTGCAAAGCTTTTATAACAGGACAAAGTTCTTCTTTGATATTTTTTCTTTGAATTTCTCCTCACCCTATTCTGTTTCCCTGCTAAGGAGGGTCTAAATATTAGTTACCTTCTCATGCTCTTGGCAGCTAACTGAAATTTTGTCTCATTTCACAGCACTGAGAAAGATTCATGACCATTAATGGGACTTTTTTGACATTTTATCATTTGTAGGGTAAACCAGAGATTTTAAACTGTAAATTATACATCATCACAGTTTATAAGATTGATTTATTTTTGCTGAAATTATATGGAATCAGATAGAATATAAAATACCACTGTATCACATAGTAAGGTAGTTTTGTAGAATTTCTGTTTCACATTTGTGTGTCTCATACTGGATCCAGATGGAAAATATATTTATTTCTGTGAGTTACTATTTAAAAACTTTTAGACTTTGCTCAACTCTCTGACCTCTGCCTTTTTTGAGACATAAATATTTTTGTCCTTTTTCATTATTTATTTTTATCCTTACAAATCAGTCAATTTTTGCAAAGCAAAGTGCTTTGGCATACTTATTGATCTTTACCATAAATTCTCAGAAATACATATCAGCTCTTTATATGGGTTCTTTCTCTGACACAATACTACTGGATTACTGATTAAAGATATTTGTTAAAAGAATTAAAAAGGAAAAAAAGGGACTGAAACTTTCACCAATTTCCCACTCCGTGTCCTCATACTGCATGCTGACAATTAATTCCCCAAATGAGTGAAGATAATAGGGTCACACATTTCTACATAAAGAAAGCCATAATCACTTTATAACGCTTTATACCTCATGTTTCTTGAGCCCTTACCAGGTGCGAGAGATGAGGACACAGAGATGAATAAGAAATTTCGATTTGCATTCTAACTAGCTGAACTAACATAAAATAGTAATTCAATAAGTGTTGGTAAAAACTCCATAAAGGAAGAATGTCAGATTGCAGAAATTGAGAGTGGCTAAATCACTTGAACTCTAAAGATAAATACATGTTTCGCAGGTAGCGAGGCCACAGGGTGCTCCAAGCAGAAGAAACAGCAACCTGGGAGATCTACACGAATGCACAGTGCACAGACAGGCTGACTAGACATCAGGTGTGAGGCGACAGAGCCCAAGCAGGTAAGACTGAAAGCAAAGCTTGAGGGCAGAAATATAGGAAAGTCTTAACCCAGTGTGATATTTATATTTATATTTACATTTATATATAAATAGTTTTTATTATGGGCAGCTGGAAAGCCAGCAAAATGTCTTAAGGAAGCATGTGATATCTCAATATATTTTGGAAAGACAAGCGCAGGCAGATTAGAGCATGAGGTATATGTCACAGGATGAAAACTTTGAGTAGAATAAAAAAGTACCTGCTGGCCAAACATAGATAGCAAGCAAAAGACATCAAGGGCATCCACATGCTCCTGGTTTGGGTAAATGTATAGTGATGGTGGTACCTTAAGTGTAGCTCATAAGAGAAAGAGCACAAGATCACAAATATAGTTTAGTGCAAAAGCAAAACTAGAGGGCTGGCCAGATGGCTCAGCGGACTAAAGCGCCTGCTTAGGCAGAGCGCAGAGGCCAGGTTCGATCCCTTGTGTGCCATGCTGGCCCCACCCCCAGGGCACACTGAGACAGTGATTGAGACTGGGTGTGGTAGCGCGTGCCTGTAATCCCAGCGCTGGAGAGACTGAAAACAGGAGAATCACTAGGAGTTGGATCCACTTAGTGAGGCCCTGCACACCCTGTATACCCTGTCCTAAATTCATGAAAAAAAAAAAAAGTAAAACTAGAAGACTCTGTAAACGTCATCAACAGTCTAAAGGAATTCACCCCAGTTTGAGTGTCCATGGAGAGAGTAATTCTACCTGGTTACACTGAGGAAGTTAAGCAATACATGACAATAAAATGTGTGCCTATCACACAGGCATTCCTTCCTGTGACATATGATGATATCTACAGATGAGATCTGATGTTTGGCTACATCAGGATGGGACATAGAGAAAGAGAAATATAGCCTCTATATAACACTGGAGTGAGGCATGTGCTGAGATGATAAGCCTTGAAGGCTGAGAAAATAGAAACTGGCAATTTCTGGACCTGGAGTAAGGAGAGACCAGCAGTAGGTGATAGCAGAGGCAGTCCCTTGAGGATTGGGTTTGCCTATATTACCTGTTATAGTCTAAAAAAAATACACAAAGAACAACCACGTATAATAATGATACAGGACCCAGGGACGAGTAAAACATGTGAGTCCCTGAAGGGAGACTACTAATGTAGAAATATGACAACAGGTGACTCACCTGTTGTGGAAGGTGGCATCTTGGGAGGGAATCTTAATGTGTGAGAAGGAAAGTAGCAAGGGGAATGCTGACAGTCATACTTAAAGACCTATGGAAATAGAGTACCACCTTGTTATTAAGCAGAGTTTTTAGAAGCAAAAGCAAGGATCCAGGCATGCAAGAGAAGGTACAAATTCAATATATACCCATAATGCATCTCTGGCTATAAAGCACAATAAATGTAGCTACTCTGATTTCAAGATGTACTATAGCATCAGAAGCAAGGTGGAAAAAAATCACATAATCACCTCAAATGATGCAGAAAAAGCCTTTGCAAAATTAAACATGCATTTCACGATTAAAATTCTGAAGAAAACAGGTATAGAAGGACCTTTTATAAATCCGATAAGAACAATTTATGACCATGAATGACCAACATCATATTATTCCTTTCAATTTTTAAAAAAATTTGAAGCAAATTCTATGTAGTCTAGGCTAGACTTGAACTCACTATGTAGCACAGGCTGGCCTCAAGCTCACAGCAATCCTGCCTCACCCTCCTTAGTACTAGAGGATTGCAGGTGTTAGCACATCTAGCACTAATATCATATTAAATAGAAAAAATCTTAAAGATTTCCACATAAAATCAGATATTAAACATATCTACAGAGTTGGGGATTTCTGTTATCCCCAGTTCCTGTTTAATATTGTCCCTCAAACATTAACCAGAGAAATCAGGTAAGGGAAAGGAAAGGGCTATATATGAAGTGGAAAAGGAAGAAGTCAAAGTATTATTATTTGTACATGAAAGACAGAACACCCAAAAAATTCCACTAAAAGACTCCTAGAATTAGTCAAATTCAGCAAGACAGGTGAATACTAAGTCAATGCACACAACTTAACAGTGTTCCTATACACTAATAATGAATTCACGGAGAAACAAATTATGCAAACAATACCTTTCACAGTAGCATCAAGTAAATTAAATACTTAGAAATTAACCAGAAAGGGAAAGATCTCTGCAATGAAAATCACATCAATCTGAAAAAAGATTGGAAAAGACACTGCGAAATGGAAGGACACCTACGCTTCTGGGTACACAGAACCAATATGGTCAAAAGCTATATTCCCCAGCCTGGTATATAGATTTAGTGCAATCCCAAGAAAAATACCAACGACATTCCTCACAAATCTAGGGGAAACAATCTAAAAAGTCATAGCAACTAAGAGAGAGCCAGAAGAGCAAAAACAATTCTAGGTAATAATAACAAGCAACAGGGATCACAATCCCAGACTTGAAGTTATGTTACAAAGCTACAGTGATAAAAATGAAGTGGTACTGGCAGAAAAAAAATGTGGGTAACA
>NDGM010945788.1:0-12160 GCA_002564305.1 Octomys mimax | reverse complement strand
TTCCTTCATTTTGAGTGTCGGGTATTTGTCCCAGCAACGAGAGAAGAGTAACTAAGACATGTGACTTGAGGTAAATTCGTACAAAAGATTAGGACTCTTCTTTCTCAACCCTTCTATCATTACAGGACTCATATATTATAATATGGGAATAAAGCACAAGTTCATCTTCACTTCACAGCTTATGCCATATTTTATAGGACAGCACATCATGCTAAAAGTCCTCTTCTTGTCACTTTCTTAATTACATTATCAATTGATCAACTTAGCATTTTATGAAGAAGGCCACTGTTGTTCCATAGGTCAGTAAGCTTTATTAGCAACAGGCCATGTGTCAATTATTTGTAGGACACAAAATAGCCCCTATTTTAAAGAACACAACATAACATTAATTTATAAGTTTATAGATAGACTAATGACATGTATATCTAGAAAAAATATTTTCATTTTATTTTAAAGAGAATAATTTTTTAAAAACATAAAATATTATACAAAATTTCAAAACAAGATGATAGGAAATCAACAATGGTTGTTATATTGCTTATTACTATCATCAAAGTACTGATTCAGATTACCATATATAAACATGCATGCAAAACTGGTCAAAATTGTTTAAAAAAGCATTAACTGTTCCTTGAAAGCCAATAAATTGAGATAAGTTTCATTTTAATGAGCATATCACCATACTTTAACGTTGGGAGGAACTCAGAAAAACTAATTTATCTCCAGGTAGCATGCCTATTTGCAGTAGCAAAAAGAACATGAGCTGGGCTGTGCTCTTGGCAGTTTTGTCACTCAAGATATCCACTAACCTTGCCAACTTTTATTTTGAGACAGGGTTTAATATATACTACAGGCTGGATTTTAAATTGTGGTGATCCTCCTGCTTCTGCCTCCCAAGTTGTGAAATTATAGGTGTGCACCATCACACACTGCAAACCATATCATCCGTGAGAAGGAATGCATGTGATTTAACTCATGAGTTATCTACACCTTCAGTGTTGTGTTCTTTTAAATTATGATCCTATTGGGAAAGCAGAGCATCACCAAAGCCCATGTCAGCATGCACAAAATGAAGTCTTGTATCCATCTGATGACTGACAATATTCCTCACTAGACAACCTCTGGTAAATCTTTACAAAGAGCAGATATTTCATGTCCATTCAGAGGGGTTCACATAAATAACCCCTTCCACAAAGCATATCACACTCTTCCAGTCCTATTAACTTCAAATTCCTAAACAATTTGCCATGTCCTCTAATTCATGTCCCAGTTTTCTTTCATTTTTGGAGAAAGTTGACATCCAGACATATTATTTGAGTTTATGTTCCCCAGGAAGACTGAGTTTACCTGTGACATTTAGGGCCAACTCTTAGTGGGTGAGTAATGCTGGCATTAATATATGTCTTCTTAATGCTGTTATCAATATATAACTTGGCTTTATCTGTAGCAGTCAGAAGTGTCTCATGCTGCACACTAAGGGGGAAAAAAGCCACTAGGAAATACTCAAGAGGGCATGTTAACTGAGGGTAATATAATCTCCTAGTACGATCAAGAATATCAGTTATCTTCCTGGCAAGTGCCAGGTGCTGAGTTCAATCCCTGGTACCACATGAAAAAGAAAACCAGCTATCAATTTATTTTAATGTTGTATCTGCTCAAGACTGATGCTGCAAATGCTACTTCTATCTGAATTTAGATTATATATTGCCAGTCTTTGTTTTTATCCTTTGAAAGTCGGTTAGTTCATAGTTTATGGAGGGAAAATTATATTGCATACTCATGCAGTGCATTGTGCTCAAACTTTCAATTCATGACAACCCCCTGTACTATGTTAGGATGCTTTTATTAAGAAATGCTATTGGGTCAGAGAGATAGCTCAGTAAAATAAGCCCTTGCCTGGCAAGTGCAGGGTCGTGAGTTCAATTCCCAGTACCTAAAAAAAAATGCTACTTAGTGTAAAAGCTAAGACCGTGAAGAAAACCCATGATACAGCTCATGCAATTCCATTGCCTAAATTAGCACACAGGATCTGTGCCGCAGATACTACTGTCTACCATGAGATATGTGACCTTTTTGTTTGGGCAAAGAAATGTTGTTTGGTCAAACTGATTAATTGGGATTACTATTATAAAGCACTTTTGGTATTTTGCACACAGAGTCTAGTCGTGTGCATTTGTGAGTGTGTGTGAATGGTAAGAATAGAGCAAGATTATATAGCACACATTTTCAGTATTGTGTATACCAAAACAGTGACAGTAAGCTTACTTCAGTGCAAACAAAAGTTAAATATAGCCTCCTTGTGGATAACATGTGAATACCTGATATTGTCTTTTATTAAATAAGAGGCTGGAAAAAGAGGTGGGGGTAGTAATTTACAAACTCCAACTACATCTACTCTTATTTGTTTTTGCTGTCTGTAAGAGAAACAGTTGAATTACATCCTCATTGTCAGTCTTCAAGTATAGAATGTTCATAATCAACCTTTCATTAAGAAAGAAAATACAGAGTCAAAAATGTTGCCACATGAACTAAGGCAGAGAAAAGTTAAATCACAACCGTAATGAAGCCAGGTAATTAAGAGAAATTAACACATTTTCATGATGAACAGAAAGTTGGGAAATGTAAATGGTTGGGGTGTGTTCTCTTATGATATTTTGTCAGAATTTTCTTATTGTGGATGCAACACTCTCAGCAAATCAATTTACAAATGAATTTCTCAAATATGGCTCTAAACAGTTCATTAACTTTTATACCTTTTTTACTTGAACTTGTGTCGTATTCCTGTAAAAGTATGCAGCAAAACAGTGCTGTAATTTAAAAACCAACTGTCAGCATGAAGAGTAAACAGCTAGATAGGTACTTCACACTGATCTATTACTAAACCCTCAAACATGCAGGTGTGTCAAAGAGCTTCTGGCCTCACTACAAAATGAAATCATTTCTAAATGCTGGGTCTCTAGATTGCTGTGTTCTCCCTGCTGGAAAGGTGATGATTTGCATTTTAGTTTGCTTTAATTTTGCCTTGCTTTCTACAAGGATTAAAAAAGCACCAAAGAAGAGAAGGTAAGACATGATATTTTTTAATGATTGTCTGCATTAATGCTGAGGGGCAGCTACTTTGGTCTTTCCAGACCTCTAATACAGTAATTTGTTTTGTTTGTTTCTTTTTTATGCAGGGTCTTATTAAATATTTCAGACTTATAATGATACTCTTGTCTCAGCCTCATCTTCTCTTAGTGTTGCGAAGGCAGGCATGCATCACTACACCTGGTTTTGGGACAGACAGCATGCAGTACCAAGGATTGTACTCGGGACCTTGCATTTACCAGGCAGGCCCTTATGCCACTGAGCTATCTCTCCATCCCTGACATAGTAAATCTTATAGGAAAAATTCTTGTTACAGTAAACAAGTCATAAGAAAATTACTGGGGATGCTTGTGATTGTGTGATATATATCAGTGGGTAAAGCCAGAATCATATAGGAAGGGTTCAGGGCTTCCATCTGACATCATATTACAGAAATACACACTTAGTGATGATTGGGAGAAACAATTGCTGTAAACTAAACAAAAAAAAGTGCAAGTTAAATATGACTGCATTTGGACACATCAAAGCTCTCTCAATGGAAGGACTTGAAAGATTTTAATAAGAACTATGCATGCTGTAATTTGGATTCTCACCACTTTTCTTCCTGCAGTTTCTGTCACCTGCCCTTTGTCATATTTTTGTTAAATTTCCTTTTTAGCTGTCTGATGTCTTTGTTCTTGGCATTTATAATCAATTTAATTCCCCCCTTAGTGCTTAGACTTACACATTTCCTGGCATAAATATTAAATTCTCATAAAAATATAGCTTAAAATGACAGAAACATTGACAGTGCAGACCCAGCAGCAGGGTTTGATTCCTGGCTCCAATTCTTTCTAGTGCAATGATCCTAGCAGCAAAGTTAGGCAATGTTCTTTAAACTCACTGAGCCTAGTGCCTTTATCTTTTTCTCATAGCTGATGACAACTATATTAGCTTTCATCATCTTATCTCTTGCTATATTATCTGCTTGACCAATGATTCCCTTGGTCTGTATCTGTACTTAACTAAAACCTGTTCTCCTACTCTTCTCAACTGGTTAAATTAATTCCCTCTCAAATAGACATCCAAGAATCTTGGAATATGTGTGCTACTTTTTGTGTCCACAGCAGGAGAAGTCATACTCTTGCATTAGCACATAGTCTAGCCTATCAGAACAGTGTCGTTGTGGGTATAGGTATCTATCTTTTATTGGCCCAAGGGATTCATGAGATAAACTACGTGCTCATGCTCTCTTATTCTTTGTAGCCTGGCACTTAGTACAGTGCCTGGTTCAAGGGAGCTGCTGCGTAAGCAAAGGTTTGAAAAGTTCAATTATTCGTTGAAAATTAAATTACACATTTTGTGTAAAGCAATTTGTGCTCCTGGAGCATAGTTTGTTGATAGTTCTACTTAATATAATTTTAAGAAAATCACAAACGATGCCTAGTGAGAACAGATTACTTTACAGAACAGATTTTTTTTTTCCATAGAATAATGTTACTTACAGAGAAGAAGACATTGGAGGAATTCTGGCTGCCCGAGGGTAAATAAGCAGAGGCAATTGCTTAGTACTTTTGCTAGGTGCTTAATGACTGCAAATTAATAAATATGTGTCAAATGCATGATTTAAATAACCATCCTCCATTGAAAGCCTTGTTTCATTAATTTTTGACATATTTGGCTACCTTCCTTAGTAAGATCTTTCAACTTTACTCCTAGTTTTATTAAAGCACCTCTCAGACCAAACTTTTCGGCTTTTTGTTTATCAACTATGTGGTATTCCTAAAACATATTCTATTTCATGTATGTCATTGAATCTCAGCCCTTGCCACTGTGTTTGCTAAAGTATGCACTAAGCATTTCTCAGAAGTGGACTTTTTCAGTATTAATTGGATTAATATTAAAAACATTCCTTCCAGCTTTTGGCCTCATTCAATATGTTGAATCTAGCAAGTTAAATGTATTAGGATTATTTATTTACCTGTTAGCCACAGCATTATGACTGCCTAATTTATTTTATAAATTGCTTATTAGCTAATTTTGCATAATCACAATTTCAAAAAATATACCATAGTGTGACAACCAACTTCCCCTATAGCAGTGTAAATCATCCATTGCACATTTCTGACCTGTTAATGCTTGATGTAAGCAAATATTTACATACAGTGTTACCATTGTAATAGTGTTTGGTACAGGGAATCATAGATCTTTGATTTTAGGTGTAAGCACCACTGTGGAAGAGATTCAACCTTGTGAGTAAAGTTTTTCTAATGATTTTTCATGTTATGGTGAATAGCTACTGTCCAAAAGTTCTAAGTTTGACAAGAAATTTCAATGCCCTTTTCATTCTTAAAGGTATTTCTCAGGCAGAACTACCCAAACATTTTGGAGAGCTATCCACAACTTATCTGTTTGCTTTAAACATTTGCCTGCTATTGGTAGAAGTTAAGATAAATAAGAACACTTGAAGAATTCCTAGTGTAGATTTAAATGCTCAACTACAGCAACTGGAGGGGAGATTCACTTAAAGCTAATGGGAAGACAGGAAAAGTGCGATCCTTTTCAGTATAACATTTATGCCAGAGCACTAGTTTTACAAATCCAGTGGGATTCATTTGAATGCTTTTTATTCAACACGACAAGATGGAGAATTACAAATCCTTCATTGTTGTACATCTCAGGCACTTTGTATTTGATGTAGTAATAAGTGAATAATAAAACAGTAAGTCGTAAAGCCAGTTGAAATCTAGATGAGCACAAGGTGTTCAGGTGACAGAATATTGAAATGATTGACATTTCCTGGAGAATAAATAAATCAAGGGTTAATAGAGAGATTGATGATAAGCTTTAATAGATGAATGAAAATACTGCTGGTCACTCTGGCATCATTAATCAAATGCAGCAGGGAAGATTTCAGTTCAGAGTTGCAAAACTTCTATATGTATTTTAGGGTAGAAGAAGTACCAGATTATTAGTAATATGGGACTTAAACACAGAATAGATGGGTGAGTGCAGACAAAACAATATTTAAAAATTTGGAAGATTAAACATTTTTATGATTGAGAATAGTGACTCATTTGGGAATTGAAAAATTTCAGGTAGAGCTAGTATACTTAGGAGCTGAGAATTTTGGCTACATTCAAAATTCTGAAAAAATATTGGAAACGTTCAAGAGGTATTTTAGATGATCATAACAAAGAAAATGTTAATTGGAGAACTGAATTATCATTAAAGGCAAGGGATGTTATGCCTGGTCACAAGAATAATGGAGAACGAGCAATATTGATACTGTTGTATCTGCATTATGTTGGAGGCCCTTTGGGAGGTGACACTATCTTGAATGCAGTCCTCATGAGTGGAATTTGTGTTTGTGTATTAGTGGTCTATTGCTATAACAAAATAATTATGGCTGGGAATTCTATAAAGAAAAATGATTTATTTATCTCACTTAGCTTTACATTTTTGGAAGTGAAAATCCAGGATCTTGTAGCATCATTCTTTGGTCTCTGGTGGTGGCACCGTTTGGCTGCTTCCTACCATGGTGAGTGTCAACATAGTGGGAATGTGTCTACACAAAGAGATTATATAATGATACAGGAAGCCAAAGAGTGGGAGCTGATGAACTTTGTGCTTTTATAACAATTCACACTAGCAAAAAATACTCATTTGAAGCTTTTGGTGAGGGAACAGAGGTACTTATATACCCCTATCTGAGGAATGGTCTTCCTCTGCCAGGGCTTGTCATCCTGTTCAACAAAGCATGCCACTTTGAGCAGAGTGCATGGGGTGCATTGAGGGAGGTAGGGGACAACTTCCTAGGCATCCATATCTGAACCAAAGCTGATGGTTATGTGGTGACAGATGTCACAGCAAGAGCTCCCTCACATCCAAGTCATTCATTCTGAGAGATCAGCACTCATCAATATTTATCCCTTCAAAGGAAATATAACCAAATACTATGTTCATTTTCACTAGCCCAAAATATGAAAGGTCCCACCATTCCCCATGTATTTGAAACACAGAGGAAGAAGTTGCTCACAAAGGAGCCCCTAGAAGACACAAAGAGACACGAGCCAAACCACAGCACTTCACACAAGAGAATCAGAGAACTATCTAATTTCTTCCACCTTGTAAAGGCAAAATATAAATCAACTTTGACTAAAGCAGAAGACGGGCCATCACTAAAGATCAAATTTGAAAGCACATTTGTCTAGGGCTTCCCAAATTCCAGAACTGACAGACATAAACTACTATTACTTACAAAATGTGTAATCAATAACATTTTTTTTCGATAACAGCCTCAATGGACCAAGAGAAATAATTGGAACATACTCATAGAACTAGGTATACTGCTATGACTAATGCCTAAAAGTTTTGAAAAAGCAGTTGTGCACAATGGTAGTAGATAGGAATTTGAATCATGTTGAAGTTCATGTCAGAAGAGTATAAAAAAAAGAAAAAGTTTGTATTTCCATGAGCTACTAAGGGTGATTTTGGTGAAGGCTTAAAAAGAGACTTATAGGGAAAGCCTTTTTTCAGAGAATAGAATGTGACTGTGTTTGTTATGTTGCTACAAATATGTATGGTCAAAGGCATTCTTATGAGGTCCCAAGTGTAAATGAGGAACATGCTCTTGGACAATGTAGAAAGTCATCTTGATCATATAGTAGTGAAGAGCTTGGATGAACTGTGCTTGGAGCTCCATGCTTGGTGGTAATTAGTACTAATAAATAATTAAATTAGGTATTTGATGGAGGAAATGTTTAAGGAGCCACTGAATAGATCTGTTTACTTTTGAATACTTGCTGTGTTAATAGGAAGAAATTGTAAGACAAAATTGTTAACCAAAAAATGAAGCAAATTGTAAAGATTTGTAAATTTTATGAAAAACTATTAGTCAATGAAGGTGAGACTAAGTGAACATTTGATGTTGATATTTATTTGAATTGTCCCTGGAAACAGAAGACAATTAATATGGTCAAGACACAGGATAGATTAGTTTTTCCTCTATACTAATCCCAAAAATGTTTACCCACAGCTACAGAAGAATGACTGAGATTATCAAGAGGCTGTCCCTCCAGTCCTATCTCCAAAGTACCATGGACTGAAAGTCAACACACTATCAGAAGATGAGCCACTATTGCTCTGAATTGCTTTATCTTATAGGATTCTGTCCCTATAGGCTGTAACAAAGGTCCTCTACTTCCCTAAGTGGAGTTGGAGGAGACCTCACTTGGCAGTGTAATGCACTGAAAAATCCTGTTGGTTTGTAACTGTCTCTAGCTAGATCACAAAGAATGTCCTGGGGAACCTGGTAGAGCTAAGTAGAGAACTCCTATGGAGAAGGCAAAGAGAGCACCTCCACAAGAGAAACAAATAAAACCAGGGGTTTAAGGCCACCAGTAGAGTTGAGGCTATTCCTTAAATCCCCAGACATGCATGAGGTTGTAGAATGGGAGAGCTGCTACTCTCACATCCTAGGGTTCAGTGAAGACTGTCCAACAGGCCATGGGATGGGTCTTCACAGAGCCTCGAGGTTTCTGCCCCAACCCCAGTAGAAGACATTGAGTGAAAGAAGATAATCCTAGAGCTTTAAGACCTGCCTTTTCCCCTGTCTTTGTTCTAATTACTTTTTTTTAATGGAGTCCATAAGTGTGCTGTTACTTGATTAATATTTTTCAAGCGTGTAACTTCTTTGATTTGCATTTTTAAAATGGAGAGAAATTTCCCCCCAAGATGAATTGATATCTGGAATGTCACACATGTCTAATTTAAGTAATATTTACATGAGTCTTTGTATTTAGACATTTTATTGGATGGGGAAAGAAGATATGACTTTAGGGGCTATTAAGATGGACTAATTATATTTTGCATGTCAAAAATATAGTAATTTGGGGAAAGGAAGGCAGAATTCCATGGCATGGATATTTGTGTTCCTCCAAAATTCACATAGATTTCTAACCCCCAAAGTTATGATATTACACAGTGAAGCCTTGTAATGTGATTAGGTACTCAGTGGTCTGAGCTTATAAATGTGGATCATTCTCCTTATAAAATTAATCCCAGATAACTATCTTTCCACCTCTACTGTGTAAATACTTAGAGAGAAGTTCCTTCTATAAACCGAAAGGTGTGTTATCACCAAATAAAATGTTGACCAGTGCCTTGGACTTGACCTAGTCAACCTTTATAAATATCAGAAATCCATGTATTTTGTTTATAAGTCACACACTTCATTTTAATTTTTATAATTGCCTTGACTGACTAGGACAGATACCCATTTTACTTCTTAAATATGAGGTAATGACGAACAGGCAAATAAACTCTATTAGGCATCACCACTGAATGGTCACTAGATTTTACTTAAAGCATGAAAATCAAAGTGAACATCATGACATGTTATTGCAGGAAAGATATCTGAAGAGATTGGGAGAAGGAAGAACATATAGCGATATGAGCAGAATAATCATAAGAATTTGAAGGAAGAGGTATATGTTTTAAGAGAAACTCAAGGATAAAAAGAATATGAGGCATTACAAAACACTGGGTTGTAATTACTCATGGAAAAATTCAGAAGTGATGTGGATTGAGGAAAACTCTAAGTGACTTCTATAACACATATAAAAAGACTGAGAAAATTGTTATACCTTTAAAATTAATATTATTATCACTGTAGTTTCTCTAAGAAGGATTTTGTAATTTGAAGTACAGATGGTGAACTCAGAAGCTATTGCGGTTCAAATTTTTTCCATCATTTAATGAAGAAAATGTTAAATGTAGAAAGCAAATGAAAAAATAACATTATCTTCCCTAGAAAAACAAGAGCACATAATGATTCATATTGCTGGAATTACTATGCAGATTGTGGAGCAAATAGAAACTCTAAGTGTCTTAGTTGCATGTCTCTCATTGTTGAGACAAAATACATGGTCCGCAAAAGGAAAGGGGAAAACCTTTAGTTCACAATCTGTAGAAGTTTCAGTTCATGTTTGTCTGGCTCCAAAGAAGGGTGGTGAAGGAGAAACAGTTCAGTGCAGGCAAAATCTAACAAAGCAAACAAGAGAGAACATAATTATCTTTATGTCCCTTATATTGTATCCAGTCTACCAGAATTAGTGAAGTGTGAATCCATCAGTGGACTGCTCCAACAATTGCCTGCCTGTATCTCTGCTTTGCATTATGAATCAATCACACACTTTAGATTCAGCCATGTCCAAAATGCCTGAAGCGCATAACTGCTTGATATTTTGGGACCATATCTACACACAAACCATAACCCCAAGAAATTTTCCTTCCTTTTCTCTTTAAAATAAATGAATTAGTTTTAAATTTTTCTGGCAACGAATCATGAATATTTTAGTGACTCAAAACACTAAGTGTTTATTATATTAGGTTTATCAAGGAAAAAATTTATTAGGTCAAAAATTCCTTTGCTCAAAATTTCTGAAGGCTAAAAACCAGCTTTCAGTCAGGCCTTCCTTGACTTCTGAAATTTGGTTTCACTTCTAATTTTTTTTTTAACGTACTTGGTACAGAGTGACACTGTGCAGCTCAGACTTGTAGTGATTCTCCTGTTTTCAACCTCCCCAGTGCTAGGATTACAGATGTGGTGGCTGGTTCAGTGTGCCGGGGGGTGAAGTGGGTGCTACATGTGGTATAAGGGATCAAACATGGGTCTCTGTGCTTGCCTAGGCAGGCACGTAGTCTGCTCTGTTATCCAGGAAGCCCTTCATTTCTAGTTTTATTGGTTGCTACCAGAATTCAGTTCTGGAGCTGTAGAACTCAGGCAGCTCTCTTTGGCAAGGTCAGCTGCAGCAATTTTGTTCTGTTCCTGCTCTCTGGTCCCATGGAATATTTAAAACCCTCAGCTAAAAGGCTCACTTGGTGATATTACCCCCATTTTCTCTTCACACTTCTGCTACTTTGAGGCACATGTGGTTCATTGACTAGTAGGACTGAATGACGTATGCTCCAGTCTTATTGTGCAGCTAATTTTCACCATGACCTTTAGCAAGGCAAGCAAGAAATGGCAATTTTTTCTTCATGTCTGGAAAGGAAATGATGTTTCAAGATGAAATTTTATTATAATAGAGAAAATTAGTTACTAGAGGAATTACCTTGGCGTGACTGAATTTTTGCCTGAAAGAAAAAATTTGAAAAGTTTATAATCTTAAAAGTATACAAGGGGGTAAAAAGGTTTATAATGAAGATTAGCAATTGCATAATGAAAAGGTGTTTAAATTATGTCAAATATTCTTTAATTTTGTCAGCAGTTTTCATATGAACTCTGTGGAAGTGCCAGGAAGATAGCACCTGTGTTTGTGAAACAATCACAGAACTGATAACAAACAAAGTCCTTTAGGTTTGTTTCTAACATTGTCCCCTTCTGCCCATTATGATTCCTCTGATGTATTGAATATTTTTTCTGTATCTGGCAGCCTTTTATATCCATGCTAAAAACATAGGATAAAAAACTTAGCACCATGAAGGTCCTGGTGATATTAGCAAACATAAACCTACAGTGTATGTTCAGTGTTTGTTTTGTAGACCAAATCTATGCAATTCATAAAGTTCTTCTGTTAGACTTCTGTTAAAACAAGGTCTATGCACTCCATCATAGTATGAGTTCCATTGTTGATACCTGTACTATGAGAAATTATAGATCAAATTCTAAGGTGTCATATTTAACCTTTATATAATAAACCTTGAACTTGATGTTATCAAATATCTGTGAGGCAAAAGCATATGAATAATGTCTTTGGAATTAAGTTGTACCAATATTTGTTAGAGAAGACAAAAAGTCTAATCTAAAGTACAAAAGAATTTGGATGGCGTTTATTAATATGGCGCTGGAATTAAACTTTAACATTTACATATTATATGGCAAAATAAGCTTCTTTTCATTTTTCCATAAGTTTATTCTTTCTGTTTGAAGAAACTCTTCTCTCTGTACAATCATTTTTTAATTGTAAGATTATTTTTGGCCTGACAAAATCAAAACAGTAAGTTTTCAGATATGCTAGGACCTATCATGTAAGTAAATTATTTCCACATCATTATGCACTCAGGACACAGACAAAGCAATTATCTTCTC
>NDGM010945747.1:0-20185 GCA_002564305.1 Octomys mimax | reverse complement strand
TTCAGGGTCTCACTACTAGATCTGACTCGTAGTGATTCTCCTGTTTACAGCCTCCCAAGTGCTAGGAGTACTGGTGCATGCCACCACGCCCAGTCTCAATTGCGGGGCCGGCACGGCAGACCCCGGATTGAATCCCCGGTGCCGGCACCTGCTTGTAGATGCTTTAATCTGCTGAGCTATTTGACCAGCCCTCTCTCTTTTATTGAAAGTTCAGTATTAGGGTTGGAATGTTTTGTTCTTTGGAGAGGAGAAAAGGAGCAGAAAGAAATGAGATGATTTTATTTTGGTGCTTAGGTGGCATTTCCCTTTAGTTTCAGTTGTCTTTATTTCTTATATTCCAAATAGCCTCGTTAGCAGAAACCCACTTAATTTTCCAAGACCCAATAAAAAGTTGACTTAGAGCCTATAAGTTATCATAAAGCCAATTAGAGTAGAATGACAAAGTTACCCAATGGGGTTGGAGAATGTGTACCAGTGGCACTTCATCTCATCTTTGCTGATAGCAGTCCTGCTTAGTGTGTCAGGTATGTAAATAAGATTTAGAAAGTGTTAGGTAGTCTGTTTTAGAAAATAGATCAGTGGCCAATCAGCTAGTCTTTAAGGTGGTAATGTGGATAGATATCTGTAATTCTTTTTAGCACATGTTGACATTTTCATTTACAAAATTTATATGATGTCTTAAAGCTTACTAAAACTTATATATTGAAATACTTCAAAATGCCTCCAAGTAGAATTAATTAATTTTGAGTTCTGATTGGATTGTTACTTAACTTCAGCAAATATTACTATATAGTCATGTTTAAGTAATTTGTTTGATCTCTGCTCCCTTAACTTCCTACTGATTATTGTAAAGCAGGTCCCATATATTACATAAATATTTCTAAGTGATAGTTCTTACAAATGACCTTAATTCTGGTTATCACATTTGGATGTGATCTCTTCTTGATGTTATTTAGATGTCTAGTTAATTTTGAGATTTTTCTGGTTATCTTATAAATTTTTTATGGTTGACCTGTTCGAATTGAGACTCAACTGGAGTTAGTTACCTTTTCATTCCCCCCAACCCCCGTACTTGCTGCTTAATTTTTGAGATAACAGGTCATATCCTTTAAGTCTTTTTCATGTTTTGAACTTGGCTGCTTATGTTTTTGTGCATATATTCTTTTGTCTCTGCCCTCCCCCCATGTATATTATAAGTTTGTGATTAGTTGGTGCAGCAGTAGTGAGCCTGCGGCACCTGTGCTGCAGCCAGCTGTTATCTTTGGAAGCTTTGAAGGGTTCTCCACCAAATATATAGAATTTTGAACATATTCAGGCTATTTTATTGCTTTCTTGCTAGAGATGACGGGAATACTTTTTGGTGGTGCTGTGTATTTATTTTGCATCACATTGGGAGGCACACAATGGTTGGTAATCTCTATTTACATGGCCAAGATTAATGAGTGAGCTATTGTTATTGTAGTTCTTCAGCAGCCTTTCCCCTAGATCCGTTATTTGATTGTGGTTGCAATTTTGTGGTATTCTGTTATTTCTTAGCATTTATTAGCAGGACTTATGTCAAGAAATCTTCCTCATCAGAAGTATTTGCTACATTGAAATTCAAATCATACAGTAAAAGTAGGATTATTAGTTTTTTAATTCTTTCCCTTTATTATTTTTTTAAAGCCTGTCTTTAAATAGTTACTGCTTTTCATTTCATATTTATCAATTTTTGTCAAATTAAGTATGAAGTGGGTCTTTGGCCACCATACTAAAAATAATAGAAAATTATTGTTACAAGATATAATGTGAAAAAAATCCATGTGATAAGCTATACTCTAAGAAGGATAATCATACACATAAAACAAACTCCATATTTGTATGCATAATTTCCCCACCAAGGTTCAAAAGTTGCTTAATATTTATTAGTAGGGTTATAATTGAAATGTGATTGTATTCAGTATGAATTTGGAGAAAGTACATTTTAGTTTTTTTCTTTACAGCTTTTGGATTTCTTGGATCAGCATCCCTTTTCATTTATTCCTCTAATTCAGAGATCACTGGAATTTTCTGTAAGCTATGTCTTTACTGAAGTTGGTGAAGGTGTTACATTTGAACGATTCATTGTCCAGTGCATGAATCTTATTAAGATGATTGTCAAAAATTATGCTTACAAGCCATCCAAAAATTTTGAAGGTAATACTCTATTGGTAGATGTGTTTTCATTTATTTTAATGAAATATCCAGTAATTACTATTATGATTTAAACTTTTCTTGAAATTCATTTGTTTTAATATGAAATGTAAGCTACTGAGACATGAAATAGAGAAAAGTATAGTCTTTAATCTGTGAATATCAGCTTTTTAAAAAAGCCATACAGTGCATGCAATAAATTCTTTTATAACACAGTAGAATATCCATTGAAGTTTAAGGAGTTTGAATTATATACAGCAATAATCACTGAAGCTGGACATGGTGGTACATGCCTGTAATCCCAGCCCTTGGGAAGGTGAGTCAGGAGGATTGCTCTGAATTTGAAGTCAGCCTGGGTAACAAAGTGAGTTGAAGGCCATTGTGAACTACATAGTGAGAACCTGTCTCAAAAAGACTTAAAAAAAAAAAAAAATCACTTCAGGTTCTTGTGTAGTCTGTATTCATTTGAACTATTAAAAGTTTTCTTTAACTTTATGGAAAGTGAAGTTGCTTAAATACAGGTCAGATTCTTATATTAATTTTTAATTTGAATTCATTCATGTTCAAATGTACTAAGACCAGTGAGAAAGCTTGTGGGTAGGGGGAGAGTCAAACACTGATATGCTGTGATAATACAGTACAGTAATAGTCCAGCTGCAGTGGTGAGACAGGGCCATGCTGATGTGTATTATAAAAAGTGTCTTTGAAATTTGTTCATAATGAGAATGAACATCTATACATGAATAAGTATTTTTTTCTCTTGAGAGTTTATTTTTAAATTTAAATTGTATAATCCATCTTAGTTGGAATTTTAGCTGTACAATTAACTTGGAATTTTTTTTTTTTCTAGATAGTAGCCCTGAAACTCTTGAAGCCCATAAGATTAAGATGGCATTTTTTACATATCCCACTTTGACGGAGATATGTAGAAGATTAGTTTCTCATTATTTCTTACTAACTGAAGAAGAACTGACAATGTGGGAAGAAGACCCAGAAGGGTTTAGTAAGAATTACCTTTTCTGCTTTAGTGTGGCTTGTCTTGTTCTATAGACACTTATCAGTTTGAATGATCATCGTGTAATGGTAATCATATAAATGAGTTGCACTAAAAAATATAGTGAATGGTTAAGAGTCCTAAAAAATAAAAAGAAGTAAATGTTAAATGGATATAAGAAATTTGTAGGAAGTATGACCAATTGTTTTAACTTGGGAAATATGATTACTATTGAAATGGTTCTAAAGACTGTACTAGTATTGTGTGAGGTAACATTAGATACTCTGGAAATGACATGTATTTTGAGCTTTCCTCTAAAGAATTTTTGATGAAAGCAAGAATGCTTATGAGGGGACCGGGGAGATAGTTCAGTTGAATAGGTGCTTGCCTGGCAAGTGCAAGGGCCTAAGTTCAATTCCCAGTTCTGTTTAAAAAAAAAAAAAAAAAAGAAGAATGCTTATGGGTTTAATAAGCATTTGATAGGTGACTGTATGAAATACAGATATAATCTGTAGCTTATAGTAAGGAAACCTGTATAGGTTTTATTCTTAAAAATTTATATGAAAAAAAATTTATATGTAGTTTTTTAAAAAAATTATTTAGGATAGGGTCTTTTTTTTTTTGTGGAACTGGGGATTGAATTTAGGACCCTTTGGTTGTCAGGCAAGTGCTTATTCTGCTGAGCTAGGACAGGGTCTACAAGGTCTACAAGGTCTCACTACATAGATTGGACTCTTAAGTGATTCTCCTGTTTTCAGCCTCCCCAGTGCTAGGATTACAGGTGCCACCACACCAAGACTCAATCACTGTCTCAGTGCCCCCCAGGGGCAGGGCTGGCACAGCATGCCAAGGATAGAACCCTGGCCCTTGAGCTCTGCCTAAGCAGGTGCTTTAGTCCCCTGAGCTCTCTGGCCGGCCCTTATATATAGTATTATATTAAAAACTGTTTATAGAAACATTACAGAACTGTTGTTCAAATCTCTCTTTTCCAAAGTGAGATTTCGGAAATGCTGTTATTATGTATCTGGACAGAATCATTCGTTGTATTTTTAATTGCAGCAGTGGAAGAAACAGGGGGAGATTCTTGGAAATATAGTTTGAGAGTAAGTATTAATTGAAAGAAAAAATTGATATAGGATAGCAAGGCTTTTCTAAAATTCTTGACACTTATTAAAAAGTCCAAACATTAAGGTAGACAGGCAGTTGTGTACAATTTCAGAGAACTAAACTTGAAAGGAAAATGCTTCACTAAGTTTTGAATTTTAAAATATTTCTAATTTTTTTTTGAGACATGTTTTTCCTGTGTCATCCAGTCTGACCTTGAACTCATGGTGATCCTCCTGCCTCAGCCTCCCGAGTATAGGGTTACAGGTGTGCCTAGCATGCCCGGTGTAAATTTTGAATTTTAGTCTGAATTTTTCTGTTTGCTAACATGTTTGCAAACTGACTTTTTCTTCATAGTTTTAGTCAGTTTGCTTGCGAAATAATTGCCCCTGCACAAATGGAAAATATTTGGAACTGAATACTGCCATTTTAGGGGTAGAATGCTTTTTCCTTCCCCTAAGTATTTCTTTATTAAAGGTTCTTTTTGATACATTCTTTCCCTTAGCATCTGGTGTGATTCTCAGAGCAGCCCATTGCTTGTAGTTAGAAGATGCTTTTAGGGACATATTTACTGATACTGTAAATGATTTGCCTTTACAGAGATTTGTCAGATGTGGTCATCAAATGATTCTTTTTGTTAATTCCTGTTCCTACATAATTTACATAACTTAGTGTTTTACTAAAATGTACCTTCATGTTTTTAGATTAATGAGCTTATAGTTTTAAAGCAGAGAAGTGGAGCTTTACCACTTTTAAAGTTTTATTCTTTAAAATTTTAAGATCAAACATAGTAGGAAGAATATTAGCCCTTCCTGAAAACTTAGTTTTTCAGTAGACAATGTGTAGTATCAGTTCTCCCCTCTAATTTTTTGAATGAAATATGAGATATAACATTTCAGTATACATATAAAATATTTCTTTTTAAACATAATGTTTAATTATAATTCCCTTGTATTATGAATCATGTAGTGATTCAGTACAGTACTTTTAAGAATTAAATCAATTTTTTTTTCAATATTGCCTGTCATTGATTTCTGTTGTGGTTTATATTTGCTGAAAGTAATAGTACTTGATATGGTGAATAGGGTTTATGAAGTACTGTGGCCCTCCTTATTCTATCATTGCTAAAAACACATCACTTTTACTGTTAAATCCTGTAAATCATTTATAGTATGGAGCTAAAAATGAATACGGCTATAGAATACTTACTTTAAAAGTATGTTTAAAAATTATTTTTGAATGCATAATGCCAAGCATTTGAAGTAATGAAATAAGTTTTCTGTTTGTTAACAGTTAAGCTATAACTTGAATTGTGTTTTCCCTTATGTTAGTTACAAAAATAATAGTCTTTCTTTAAAAGTTGGAAATATTTGTAAAATTTTAGGATTTTAAGAATGAGAATTCTTTGCTTTATTATAAAATTAATCAATACACTATGTTTTTATTAGAAGTGTATCCTTTTCCCCCCTCCAGCCTTGCACTGAAGTACTATTTATAGATATATTCCATGAATATAATCAGACTCTTACTCCTGTACTTCTAGAAATGATGCAAACTCTTCAAGGTAAGGAATATTTTGAAATACTTTTATTGAGCCATTTAATTAATATTGAGGTAGCGTGAGTGCCTAGTATGTACAATGTCATATAATGTATGTGTACTTGAGAAAGACTTATCTTTCCTGAAAGGGTGACATTTGAAACAGGCCTTGCATTACTGTTTGGATAAAACAGTTGATTTTTCCATGTTAAATACAAGAGCAACGTTAGGAAAATGGACGGTTTGTTGTTTGGGAAACCTCTGGAGGGTGTCGGGGGTGATGAGCAGAGTCGAGATGTTCTATTAGCTTCATGTACAGGGGTGGCAGTGGGAATAAGGGGGATGGGCGTAAGAGAGAGTGATGAGGCAGAGTTTAGTAGTTGATCTTTGTATTTGAGCACAAGTGATTTTTAACTGTCAATTAATGTTGGTTGTATGTTACCTGCCTTTTTTGCTGGACTGTTAGTACCAAGGGTATTAGTCACATCTGTTTTATTCAATCTTTTTCCAGTACTTGGTGTACTCACTAACTGTTGATAGATTTACTTTTGACTGTGTAAGTTGAAGTGACCAAATTTTCTTTGAACTTTTGAGTTTTAATGATAGGAGACTGATTACTTCATTAATAGTGGATGGGTTGAAACTGTCTAATTGCTATTTGTTTATCAATAAAATTCTGGGAAAAAAAAAGAAAAAAATAGTGGATGATATGGGGATACATTTTTGGATTGTACATAAATAAGAACTTTGGGAGAGATAAGTTCAAAGACAGAACCTGAGATTTTATGTATAGGGATAAGAGGAGGAAAAGGCCTTGTTAAAACAGGTTAGAAAGTCTTCCAGAAGTATAAAGAAAGGGGACAACCGGCTCAGATGCCCCTCCTGTCCCTCTCTCGGAAAGGAGCTTTCTTTCCCTCAAAAAGTATATTCTGCTCAAAAGAAAAAAAAGAAAAGTACAGCATGGATTTAGGAGAAGAGTCTTTCATTAAAAATGTCACATGCAGAAGGCAGCGGAATCTTCTGAGAGAATAGTTTATCAGTTGGAGCAAGAGTCACATTGTACAGAGTTAAGCGTTGAGTAGGGAGAGCTGTAAGGAAACCACAGTAACAGACTCTTGTAGAGAGGGAGAATCTGATTTTACTGGTAGTGAGATTTGAGTTCATCTTTTATGTTTTTTTGTCTCTAAAAAACTTAGCAATATTTCTGCTTAACTTATAAGGCAAGGGAAAGGTGAGGTATCAGTCAAATATTATGTTAATTTTTAAAGAGAATTTGAGCAGTATTACATTTTCATATGGATTAATTTGTACTGTAGAGTTGCTACTTTCCTAATGCAGGACTACAGAATTACTATTATATGTGTTTTCTGTACAGTTTGTTGTTAGTTTACTTCTTATTTAAGTCACTATAGGAGAAGATAGATTATTTAGACTATATTCTGACAGGTTGCTGTCTGCTGGCATGGTTTTCAGTGCTTTCTGAGTTCAGTTTTCTCTCTGTCCCGGTAGCAGTTTGTTTACTTAGCACTATACTTACTTTAGCTTTTTGGAACAGTGGGGTTATCAGTTCATATTTAGCAGCAGATAATTGTCTTGGAAGTTTTTCTCTGAAATACAGATATACTTACTAGGTACATTGTGTTTTCTATGTCAACTGTGGTGTCCTCCTTCCTGAATAGTATTGGAGAGATGGCAGCTTCTTATTCTAAAAAGCTTTCTCATTTCATAGTGGTAGTCACTGTTCTTCCATTTTGTTGTCATTTTTTTGTACTGTAATGTTGTAATTTTTTTCCCCAGAAATTGTAATTTTTATAACACATCTCTGAATTGCACTCCCCCTTCCAATGGTTCTTTTTTTTTAAATAATTTTTTTAATAAGGCTACTATACAGTAGCCAACATTTTGTAATATTTTTTTTTCCTGGAATATTGCTTATAAGAACATTTCTCAATATGTTGTAATGATTTTTAATATTGTTTATGGCTTTAATGTATCTACAATCTCTAATGGTGATGACATATTATACTTTACTGGATTGAGAAGCTAAACTGTGATTACATGGAAATCTGAGCATCCATCAGTTGACGGGAAATCTACAGCAGACTCATTAGCAGTGGAAAGTGGAAAGATGATAGTGAGCTGGAGGGTTGGGGGTGACAGTTAAAAGGTGCAGATTATTTGGGATTTTTAAAAATTTTATTGAACACTTTGACAAATATGATTATAGAAGTAGAGTGTTAATACATGTTAGAATTGTTGGAGAAGTTAATTTCAGGTGTTTTCATTACAAAAAAGATGAAACATTTGAAGTGATTGACACATTAGCTTGATTTAATTATTTCACATTCACTTGTACTCCATAATATATTTAATTACTTTCAGTTTATAAAGAAAAGCTTAAAAATAGTTCTACACAGAAAGATAAGTACTACATGATCTCATTCTTTTGTAGAATATAAAACAGTTTATTTTGTAGAAGTTAATGGAGCACTGGTTTCAAGGGGGAGATGGATAGGGATAAGTTAGTCATTGGGTAGTAAGTGACAGTTTACTAGAGTAAGTGGCTCTCCTGTGCTGTTGCACACTGTTTTGTAGTCATACGGTATAAATGTTAGAAAGCTAGAAGGATTTTGAATGTTTTTACATAAAGAAAAGATAAACTTTTGAGATAAATAATTTTAACGTGATTAACCATTACATACATACATCAGAATGTCACCTTACCCCCGAACAGGTACAATTTTATGTGTATATATATATATATATATATACTTACATAAAAATACATATATATGTATTTAGTACAGGGTCTACAGGGTCTCACAGCACAGATCAGACTCGTAGTGATCCTCCCGTTTTTAGCCTCCCAAGCCCTGGGGTTAGGTGCCACCACGCCCAGTCTCAGTTGCAGTCAGTGCACCCCAGGGGCGGGGCCGGCATGGCAGGTGGAGTATTGAACTGTGGTCCCTGCACCTGCCTAAGCAGGCACTTCAGTCTGATGCTTTTATATATCTGTTAAAAGAAAATTTAAAAATTAGCTGTGTTGACTTTTATTGATACTTTGTTTTCTTTTTCTTTTTTTAAAGGGCCTACCAATGTGGAAGATATGAATGCACTATTAATTAAAGATGCTGGTATGTTAAACTTCAGTGATTTAGACGTTTGTGTGTACGTGTGTGTAAGGATTGAAATATAAGAGTAGATAAATATAATATAGAAACTGTGATGAAGCAGATGACCAAGTTAGCAGTCAGTTCTAACTCTGTATAGGATGGTTAATACTGAAGTAGGTGTGGTGAAAACAAGGTACTGTAGTGTCAGGTACCTAGTGAAAGACTCCTAAAGAACTGTTGTGGAATGTGAGAACAGGACAAGCAGGAGTTAGCTATACAAGAGGTAGGTGTTGGGAGAGTTTTTTTGAAAAGGTTGAACAGTGTTTAGGAAGATTGGAAAGTAAAAAGAATAAGCACAAAGGAGAGTTTAAACTGTTAAGTTTTTTGGCTCAACATAGAAGTTAAAGGATTGTAAGAGACGAGGTTGGAAAAACATAATCAGGGACCAGATCAGTAAGTAGTGTCTCTCTCCATTTAGAAGCAGATGCTATTTTTATAATTTGAATATCCAAGCAAATTTAATTTTATTGGAAGGTACAAAGAAATAAGTTTCTACAGTGTGTATTTCAGTAATCTCTCTGGTTGCTTAACATACTGCATATTTTCCTTAATTAACATATTGTTCAAAATAATTTTAGTTTTTTCTCCCTGTGCCTCCCTTCTCCTTCCCCTTCTGTTTTCTTCATGCTCTCTTTCGCTTCCCCTCCCTTTCCCCTTTGTAGCCTCTGACCCTCCCCAGTCCCTGTCCCTGGCTCTGACTTTCCAGCCCCCTTGTCCCTGCCTCCCTCTGTTCCTCTGTTCCTCTTTTCTTTCAGTGTGATACCGGGTGTTGAACTCAGGGCCTCTTGCATGCTAGCTCTACTGCTGAGCTATATCCCTACACTTCAAATTTAGTTTTCTATATAAGGGAAAATATTTGAAATCTTTTTTCCTTAAATTTTCTTTTCAGTATATAATGCTGTTGGATTAGCTGCTTATGAACTGTTTGATAGTGTTGATTTTGATCAGTGGTTTAAAAACCAACTTCTTCCAGAATTACAAGTCATTCACAATAGGCAAGTATAAAATTTTGTGTTTTTTGTACTTTTGTTTAACCTTACTGATTTTTGTAACAGAGACATTAAATTTGCTTATAGGTTTTAAAGAATCATAGTATGAGGCACATAATATCTAATCTAAAAAACAATGTAAGATTAATGAATTTTATAACAAATACCAAAGTTCATTTTTTTGTTAGCTTACTTCAGACCTGAGTATTTTAATGGCTATGTGAGGTAGTTTGCAGAAGAAGAAAAGGAAAATTTATGCAAAAGTAAGGAACGATACAGGTCTGTGTGTTCCAGAAAGAAATAACACAAAAGAGAGACAGTTGGCAGGTGCAGGCCTCATGTCAGGAGAGCTTGACCAGAGTATGTCCGTGTGGGTTGGCTGTCTTGGGATCACACAGTATTCCATAGCAGGTTTCTGGGGAGAAGGTAGAGGAGAATGTGGAGAATTTTGGCAAGAACATTTGACTACCTGTTAGATTCTTTTTTTAAAATAAAAAAAAATCTATTCCATTTATGTAGATGAGGACCTTATCATTAGTATTGTGTACTGTGGTTCATTAGAATAGCTTTTGACTTCTTATATAATTGCATTTATGCTACATTTTAGATTTAAGTGATGCCATATACTAAGTCAAATGAGCTTCTGAAAATATTTAACATTTTAATTTCATGATCTTTTCCTGCCTAGGTATAAGCCTTTGCGACGCAGGGTGATTTGGCTTATTGGTCAGTGGATTTCTGTAAAATTCAAATCTGACTTAAGACCCATGCTGTATGAGGCAATCTGTAACTTACTTCAAGATCAAGATTTAGTGGTACGTGCCTTACACATCTTAATGTTTTTTGCAAAACTAACCTTTATTAAAATTTGAGTTTAGAAACTATCCTTGCATATCTATATCATGTTATAGCTTATTGCCATAGTTGTTATTCCTTGGTGAACTGTTTGATTTGAGGGTAGAGTGTCTTTTTATTATTATTGTCTTTCCCAGTACTAGTATGAAAAATATTTAACTAAATTCTGTTCTAAAGTCATTTATAGTTTTTTAGTAACAGGGAAAAAAAAGGCATTTTGTAAGATCATTTGATAATGTACATTTTTTTTTTTTTGTTCTTTTCTTACTTGGGAGAAACTTTTGTCATTGGCATAGCATCATAATCTGTTTCATCCTATAGTTGATTCTTTGTCCTATATTGGATTTTTTTTTTGAAACCTTTGGAATTACTGTTTATTTCAGAATTTTTTTATTATTGTTCATATCTTTTTTGATGCTCACATAATCTTGATTTTATGTTATGAAAATTGAGAATACCTTCTGTCTTGGTTACTTTTTTCCTCATTGCTGGAAGAAAATACTGGACACCTAGAATTAAGGAAGGAAAAGCTTGTTTAGCTCACCGTCTGTGGAGGTTTCAGTTCATGCTTGACGGGCTCCAAGGCAGAAGAGCTCATGGCAGGGGGCAGCAGTGTAGAGTGTGGACAACAGCAAAACAGCAAGAGCAAGAAGGAGGGGGAGCAGTAAACAAGCCTCTTTTATATTCAGGCTGCCTGCTCCAGGGTGGGTGTAGCACTCACATCCGTACTCCAACACTGAACCATGGATCAGTCAAAAACTCTAGAAGCCTGCCCATGACTGAATGAGGCTTTGGGGGGCATCTAGACACAAACCATAATACCTTCTTTATTGAACTTTTTTCCTTCAGAACTGTAGGTTTGTTGTTTTATTATACGTTAGTTACTTACCCAGATCTGTTATTTTAAGAAGTTTGAAAATTGTATGGCATATTTAGCTGGGATTAGTGGCACATGCCTGTAATCCTAGTAATGTGGGAGGCTGAAGCTGAGAGATGGAAAGTTCAAGCCTAGTTTGAGCTGTTTAGTTAAATAGTGAGACTGTCTCAAAATGGAAATTAAAACAGAGCAGGGATGTAGTTCAGTGAAAGGGGCCAGGGTTCAATCCCTAGTACCACCAGAAAAGAAAAAAAGAAAAAATAGCTTTTTCCTTACTAATTGTACTTTAAGTCTGAATGAATATATTGGAGATTTAATCTGTATTTGGTCTTAACCTACAATTTAAGTCCAGCACAGTCTTTTAAAACAAAATCAATCCAGTAACAGTTTTCTCCTGACATTCAGATTGTTTTAAATTAAAAATTAGCAGATTTTCTCCTTTGATTTGTGCTCAGATATTGTCTAATTATTTCTCAGGGTTTTACCCCCTTATTCCCCTTTGACATTCTACCTGCTGGATTTTCTTGCCTTTCAGAAAAAGGCTTGGACTATGCTTTTTTCATTTTTAGGTGTGCCATGTTAAGTAAACTGTGGCACTTCCAGTGTTCACTGAAAGAAAAAAACATGATTGGAAAGTTGAACTTGTTGTAGATGTATGGTGTGTTCTAAAGGCACATAGCGCTGAACTTTGGATTTTTCTACTTCAGTGTTATCTATCCTGTGTAAATAATTGAGATTTTATTCCAAATATCCTAAAATTAATTCTTTTAAGCATGTTATAGACCCGAGACAGAGACAGATAGACATTATTTTGGTTGACACTTTAAAAGCCAAACATTAATTATACCCTCTGTCAACGAATGTTAATGATGATAAAGGGATTCATGGACAGTTAAGTGTGGACAACTCTGGGCTAAAATATTCAAGTTAGGGCTGGGAGTGTAGCTCCGTGGCACAGTGCCTGCCTGGCAGGTGCAAGGTTCTGAATTCCATTCCCAGTGCCAAAAAAGAAAGAGATTCAGCCAGGCCTCTTCCCTGCAGATTGCTCAGAACCTTTAAGAATGCACTTTGCATGTGGCTGTCGAAGATGGGCATGTGTTAGTATCAGTGAAATACCTTTGGGGTAATGTCGCTTTAAATTTAGTGCTTATCTTTTCCTTTAGCCTTCCAGTGGTGACATTTCATTTTCACGTCTTTTGTAGTTGTTCTATAGTCACTAGTGTTTTGTGATACATTTTTAAGAAAACAGTGTTTAGTAAGGGACCAAGTTAATATTGCGTACTTTGGTCATTTTTTAAAGGTACATTTCAGATCAGAAGTATACGTTATATTGCCTTACTAACAACCCATGAAATGTGTTGGTTAATGAAAGGTGGGAAAATGTATTAATCATTTAAATATCAATACCCACATTATTCAGGCACATGTATGTAAGCCCATGTGTGTATGTGTACATACAGGCAAATGTGCAAAACACATGTATATACAAACGTACAAGATGTATCTTAATTGTCTCTGGTCTTTAAAATCTGCATTCACTTGTAAGTGCTACTGTGGAGCTGGGATAGATTTGATAATAAGCAACTGCAGTTGTCTATTCTTGTGGTTGTGTTGTAGAGAGACTCACTAAGGCAGAGTAGAAAGAGTGTAGTCACTGCAAAGAGTGCCTTCTCCACTTAGTATATGCTTCCATCACTTTTTCATATATATTTCACACATTGTATTTATAAAATAGAGCAGTACAGATGCAGTTGGCTCACCGTCTTTCCAGTCTCTCCTGTTGCCTTTTGTTAAGCATTGATTTGATGCTTTAGAAATCCGTTTTATTTGTATTATTTTTGAACATGATATGAAGTATATGAAGGTTTCATTTTTATTGTTTTTAAAAATAATGCAACAGGGATTTATGGACCACTTTATGATTTTCTTAGTTACTATAAAGCTACTTCTGTCATACACCAGGTTTATATAAATGGATGTAATTCTAGGCATTGTTCTGTTCCGTTGGTTTAGTCTCTAGCAGACCTACACTTTGAAGGGAATACATTTTCATGCCTTTTAAAATCAGAACATTCTTGTAGCTTAAACAGGCCAGATAGTAGTATTAGCCGTGTTGTTTGCAGGTGACGCAGTGTGTATACTTACTGTTGAGAGGTTCTTCATACTTAGTGGTAACTGTCTCACAAAGCATAACAAACTTCATACATAATTTGAGAACTGACTATATTCTATATACTAGAACAAAATATCTGATTTAAAAACATCCTTGCTCTTAAAACATTATTGACCATGTGCAGTGTTTATTGCAAGTTTCAGGCTTTGAGAACATGTGATTTCCAGACTAGAATTACTACATCTTACATGCGAGTAACCTTCTTTTCCCAGGATTACAGATGATAATGGTGATGATTTGCAGTGATCACACTCAAGGTTTGTGCATGTTAGGCAAGCACTTTAGCACAAGAGCTGTGCCCCTAGCTGAACAGACACTTCTTTAACCGTAATACTTGGTTAATACTGGGCTTCTTCAGGTTTTCAGGTTTATGAACCAGTTATATTTTTAACTTTTATAAATTTTACATAAACTTGAGAAAAGTTTACTTAGCTTATCAGTGTAACCTTTAGTAAAACAATAGTAAGTCATTAAAATTAGTATAATCTTTTACTCATATAGGAAACTATATAAGATATAAGCTGATATAACTAAAAGACCTGAAGTTTGGGGTGCACTGTGATTGTCTGAGAAGAAAAGAAATGGCCGTCTTTGTGGGCAGATTGGCAGCATAGAAATAGTGAATATTTGAAAACGAGACATTGTATAGTGGAATTTAATAAGAAGCCTTAGTGGCAGAGGCAAGACTTTAGCAAACCGTGCTTGCGGTAGGGGAGTTACACCTAGAATCTGGGCAGAGTTACTGCAAGATCTGTAGAAACGTTAACTTCGCGTCCTGCAGCTTCTCTGGATCTCCTGATTTGCTTATTTTATAGCCTTGATTTTGTTTTTGTTTGCTCATCTTATTCTGTGTCCGAACACTTCTACAGGGTTAACCGGGGATTGAACTCAGGATGCTTATTCTACTGAGCTCTGCCCAGCCCCTACAGGTTTTAAGGTCTGGACTAGTTTGTGTTTTGAAAGATCCCAGAATGTTGGACTCAATGATGTTAATCAAATGTAATTTCTAAATAGAAAATAATCTTGAGATAGCAGAATATTAGGCCAGCCTACTTTCTTTCTTGTGTTTGTTATTGATGTGTCTGTTGTCTATAGTTTTGAAAATCAGCTTAAATTTATTTTTTCTTAAAAGGACATGAATAAGTTAAAGATACTTTTTCTTTTTTTAAGATACTTTTTATCCTTTTAGGGAACTTATTTTTAAGTGTATTTCAGAAGAAAGATAACAAATTATGTAATGAATGATCTTGACTTTATTAAAAACAGTACCAGCTAGTAATAGTAGCAGTAATATCAACTTACAGGAAAGTAAAGAATAAATATTTTTCACTTTAATATCTTTTATGCTTAGTATAGAATCAAGTCTTAGAAAAATACTTATTAAAAGAATTAGAAGGTAAAGAAGATAGGAAAGAATCTAGGAATGAGGATCCCCTTTTTAAACTATGAAGCTGCTGTATTTCTCTTTAGCAGATTACTTTATTCTTTCATGTCCATCTTTTATCTTGTCTTATGTTCCTGAGATACTACCATTTCTTTATAGTTCCAGAACTGTGTTTACTGCTTTAGTCTGTAGACTGCCTGTTTCTAAAGACAGCGCAGAAAGAAAGTGGTCAGGTATTAGACTAGTTGAACTCTAGGACTTGAGCCAACCACTCTTGACAGTTACCGGCAAGTATGCAGAAAGAAAGATCAAATTACTAAAAGTTATCAGCAAGTTAAGTCATTTAAACATTGATCCTGGAATCTGTGTACTTGGCAATATGGCATTAACATTTTGGTCATTGTGCCCTCTTAGCATCTCTACACTCAGAAGCTCTTATAAAATGTTTAATGCTTTTTCTTCCTGAAAAATATATGCAAACAGAATAATAGTTGCAACCACAGATCTGGAAAATATAGCAGATAAGAAAATAATGGCTTTTATCCTGGAAATAAAGTTTTAGCTATATTATTTTACAGAGTAGACGACAGAATTTAATCATGGCTCTAGTTTGTTTTTGTATATGGAAACGTAAGTATGTTAGTCTGTACCAAATTAGCTGATCATGTCAGATGTAAAACTTGAGAGAATAAGATCATATTGTAACGATGTGGTGGATTGCCAGCTGGTGGTCAATTTGTAACATCCAGCTGACCTGAGCTAGTGTGGTGCTGGGTATGGGAGGCCCACCCAGCATAAGCATAAGAGGCAGAACATAAGCATGTTGCTGGCAGCATAAGAGGCAGAACCAGAGAAGCTGTTGGGAGGTAGTTAGGGAACTGTAGAAGCTGTTGGAGCAGTTGGGAGCTGCTAGTTCTCGGGGCCTGTTCTGCAGGAGGACCTTCTCATGCTGGCTTTCTTGATGAACTTGGCTGTTCTCATCAGAGGACAAGCTCAAGACCTCTTTGTTGCTGAGAATGGCTATGGTTCATTTTGGGGGAGCTCTGGTTCTCATCTTGAATATTGCTTCCTGGCCTCAGAGGGGAAGATGGTACACTGCAGTCTCCTGGAGAAGCTTGTCACATTGACTTTCCTGACTTGGCTGTCATCATCTGAGGAGCTTGGGACCCCACTGTTGCTGAGGAAGGCTGTGATACTTTTGTGGGGAGCTCTGGTTCCTACCTTGAGAATTGTTTCCTTGCTGTAGTTCAGATCCCTCAGCCTACTGGCACAGATACTTCATCCCACTGGTGTAGATTTTCTAGCTTCCACCACTGACTTTTGGGCCTTCCCATTGCAGATCTGTGAAAGAAGCTTGCACGAGACATTATTGTGTGGTTCAAGGCCTTAGTTGGATTCTTTGGTCTCTAGTGTGTGGACAGATTTCCTGCACTCTTTGTATATGATTCTTTGGGTGACTATTAGAAAATAATTCTATAAAATATGTGTCCTGTATTGTACTGTTCCCCTGGCAAAACTTCAAACCACAACAAATGATATAATTTACCCAGGTACCAAGCTGGTCCATAAAGAAAATATGATTTGAGAGGTCAGGAAGTTGTATAAACTTTTCCATGTTTGTGAACTTTGGGATTTAGAAAATCTCAGATGTATCTTTTGGGTATGTAAAGGATTTTCTGTAATTTGAGGTTAGGAGGGGGTCATTTTGTGTTCTTTCTTCTGCCCGTTGTCTTTTTCCTTTCTCCTCTTGTACCCTTCACTTACACATCTCCCAGCTTGCCCAGCCCTGCCCTGTCCTGTTTTCTGGCTTCTCCTTCCCTTTGCCCTGGCAGCACCTGTACTCTCTTGCCTCTCAGTTACCATGTACTTCACGATAAATAATTTTTCTGGCTTAAAGTTTCCTTAAGCAAGTTACATAAAACTGAGCAGGGTAGGAATAAATACTTTTTTCTTTTTATCTCTCATTGCAAGTTAAGGGTTATACCTTATTTCTGCTTGTTAATATACTTTGTGACTTTAATATTAACATAAAGAAAGTGACTTGGAAAAAAATTTGTTAGATATTAATAATGTTTAGTGGTTCTAGCATGATTAAAAATTTAAGGTGTATACTTTCTTTTAGGTCCGAATTGAAACAGCTACAACTCTGAAGTTAAATATCCTTTTAAATACTTGAAAGTTCTTCATTGCAAAGTTTATTAACTATTTTATGTTATTTTGTGAAATTTTAGATAATTTATAGTTTCTCATTTTATTATTTTATAAATATTGTTAATTTTGATAAACTTCATAATATTCTCAGTATGCCTTAACTACTTTTTTACCTGTTGATGATTTTGAATTTAGAACGGATCAATTTCTACCGGTAAGAATATTCATTTCCAGGCTTTATAACAATTTCTACTTACTTATTTTGAATATCGTGTTATTTTATAGCTGGATTTTGTATGCATATATTCATAATTATTAAAATTGAATTTTAGAGTTCAATTTTAATAATTTAATTGGATTATTTTGGAGAGTGTAACTTGTATTCATAACTTTCTTTTGTAAAAAGTCATTTTTATTCTGCATCTGTTATTTAATGTTTTGAAGTTGACTGCCAAGTTTTCTGTCTCAAGTATAAAATTTACTAGTTTTGCTTTATTTGTGCCTCTTTTAATCTCTGTTACTTCCCTTTTATATAGATATGTCTGAATCCTACAATAGATTACAAATTATTTGAAGATCAGAATATGCCATATTCAATCCTTAGCCCCAGCACCTGGCAGGGTATTGTTACATAGGTAATGCTCAGTCAGCTTTCCCACTGTTCCACATTGTAATGAGGCCTACAGTTTAAAGGAGGAAAAGATTAATTGGCTTGCGGCTTCAGAGGATTCAGTCCCTGTTAGCTGACTCCAAGGCAAGGCCATGGGGGAAGGGCACGTGGAACCAAACTGCTCGCTTCATGGGAGCTGGGAAGTAGAGGGCACAAACAGTGCCAGAGCGGATGAGGCCAGGGATAGATCCAGTGTCCAAGGCCTTGGCCCCCATCATCCAGATACACTTAAAAGTTTGCCTTACTAATCTCCTAGGCAGCTGTCAAGCTAATCAAGTCACCTTATTTATTCATTTTTAAAATTTTATATATTTGGTACAGAGTCTCACTGCACAGCTCAGCCTGTAGTGATCTTCCTCTTTTAGCCTCCCCAGTGCTGGGATTATATGCGTGCCACTACCACATGCAGTCTCAGTGGCTGGCTCAGCATGTCCGATGTGGGACCGGAACAACATGCAGTACTGGGGATCGAGCCTGGGTCCTTGGGCTTGCCAGGCAGGCATTTAGACCACTGAGCTATCTCTCTGGTCCCCAATTAAGTTGCTGATTCAGCTTAATTGTCAGTAAAGTTGGTAGGCTAGTGTTTTTAAGAGGACTAGGCAAGGAGAAAAATTCTATTATAAGATGTTAATGTTATTCTCATGGTTGTCATAGGCAGAGGCACTTCTAAAGTACTGATTTTTTTTAATACGACAAAACAGTCACTACATAGTTTTAGATAAAAGCAATGTGTTCTAGAAATTTATAAAAATGACTGATTTGACAACGGTAACAATAACAACAACACGCCAAGACTATTAACATAAGACAAATGGATAACAAAAAATGAACCAGATATCTGAGTAAATGAATACTGTATTTGTTTTATTTAAATCTCTGTGATTTGTCAGTTTGCAACAACATAGTATCCATGTTCAAAGTCGGACATGGTATTTGTTTGTTTTCTAATATTCTCTGATTTTTAGAATAGTAAGTACATGGCTAGAAAGATTTACACTTGGTGCAATCTGTGTTAAGGGCCACCTCAGATAACTGCCTATATGTGTTCCATGGGTTGTATTTCTTTTGCCCTACAAAATTAAACAGTCTATGAGTAACAACTGATATGTAGAAGATTAGTAAGGAGATACTGTTCACCAACTTAGTTGATAGAATAAAATGTACATGAAAGCAATTGAGACAGCCTTCTAAATGGTCACTTTGTAGATTAGGAATCTGAAATGCATGTATGTAACAGCAGTGAGGAAATTTGATACAGTAAAAAAATTGAAAAGCTTAAAAGTGCTTGCATATTACTAAGGGTTTGGATTTCTTTCTGTTATTGTTTTGATACTGTTTCTTCTTTTGATATGTTTGTTTGATATCTGTACATATATAGAGATTTTTATATTACTTTTCTGAATTTTTTCCTTTCTAATTTTTCCTTTTTGCAGTATTTGGAGACCATGTTCACACTACTTTTTCAATTACTGCAGCAAGTTACAGAATGTGACACAAAGATGCATGTTTTGCATGTCCTTTCTTGTGTGATTGAAAGAGTCAACATGCAGGTAATTTTGTTGTAAAACATGAAATTAAATGTCAGAGAGATGAGTATGATAGGTAGAATTTCATTGATGACTTGGTTTTAGTTGCGTAGTTAGAAAGCATTCATTAAACATAGGTTGTAATATTTGTTATATAGTATTCAAAACTGACATTTGAGCTTTTTCAAAAAAGACTAAGAAAGTTAAAATATTTTAGAAAATTGCATTAGTAAAGTAGAACCATTTAGAAAGTAGGATTTTCTGGCCAGCTGAGGCAGCACACCTCATTTGAGAGCAGCCTAGGGTACATAGTGTGTGCTGGAACACTGTGGACTACACAGTGAGAGTCTGTCTCAAAAAATAAATAAGAAAAGGAAAGTAGAATCTTAGAAGATGTAGTTTATGCTCAGTGGTCATAAAATTCAGTGTGTTTGAGGGTATAGGCACAAGTGTCCTTGGAGTCTAACATCTGTTTATTTTAATCTTAAAGACAGTGTTTGTAATCTAGTCTGTTATATTCACCTTTGTTTTAATATAAAAATGATGTGTAGTTATTTTATTTATTTATTTATTTATTT
>NDGM010945730.1:0-10630 GCA_002564305.1 Octomys mimax | reverse complement strand
AAAAAAAAAACAGTATGGAGAAAAAACAATTGTTTTCTGTTGATACTCATAAGTTTTTAATAGTCCTGTAAAATGCCATGTTGTCCACTTGCAATGGCTCTATTTATTTGCTTTTGTTCACTTTGAGATGTTGTAGATAGCTGAGTTTGGTAAAAACATTATAGGTAGTCAGACAGGGCTAGACCCTCAAAGGACCTAAAATGGAAAACAAGGTACCTTGCAACTGTGTGAGAGACAGACAGCTCCCTGTGGGCCAGACCTGAGGACAAAAAATTAAATGAATACACTTAATATTTCCTTGGGGATGGACATCAGGGATTGATATTCTAAATAGATATCAATCACCTTGAAAAAGCCAGGAAGAGTCACTAACCCAACCTCCTACAGGAAAAGCCCCTGCTTACTATTCATGCCCACTTGCTGTGTGACTTGCTTCCCCATTTGATCCTGACTTAATCAATTATACCTGAGCAATTGTGCTTGTAATCTTATTGGCTGATCATAGTTTTGTCCCACTTCACATGCAAGTTCCCATGTTTTCTGGCTTAGATTCGCTTCATCTCTGTTTTGCTTCATAAGAATTACTAAGAAGGGCAGCTTCCTTGGCAACCCACTTGGGACCCCTTCTGTCTTTGACAGAAGCTTTTCCCCAATGGATAAATCCTGCTCTTAGCCTCCACTGTTCCTCAAATTCATTTTTCGGTTTTAGAAAACATGAACTCTTCCCAGTTATCTTTCAGGATGGGAGTTTCATTCCCCTATATCAAAGATCTATAATATTAACTAAGACCAACTTAATTTTCTTAAATTTAAATATAGTTCTTACAAAACCAAATTTCAACTTGATTCTGTTTATCTATTTATGAGTAAGATGGGCACAGATTTTTCTGAATAATGACATCAAAGGAACTCTTTCTTCCACAGAGGATACAAAAATTCTTACTTCCTTTTGTAACAGTTTTGCTTATGAGAGTAATTTCTAAAAAAAATTAGAATTCTCTCCAACTTGTTTAAGGAAGCACACTACAAACTTTAAGGATAATTTCAAGATAGGAAGTTTTAGAAAGTTAGAACAAATTTGGATATTAGTAGAGTAAGGTCCTGGTCTTCCAAAGTGTCTGTTTTGATTGGCTAGTGCAGGCAGAGATACTATTAAAATCTAGGCACTCTGGTTTATAGATGGAAATAATCAATGGAAGGCTTTGCAGGAAGCAGCAGTTTTATGGGACATGGGAGTTCTTTAATGAAGAGTTCTGATGCAGCCTCATACAACAAGGAGGAAGAGTCTTTACACACAGCCACAACTCTAGGGATATATAAAGGGCCAAGCCAGGCAAGGGTCAGAACAAAGCTCCAGACACACACTTCTTTCCCTCACCTACAACCTGCTCTTCAAACCTCACTATGCCGTGCCGCAACTCCTGCTCTGGAAACTGCAACTCAGGATCTCCCAGAAATTCCTGCCATGTCCCTCTCAACCCTGCTTTTGCCCTCTGCTCCACCAACGTAAACTGCGGGGATGTCCTGTACTTACCCAGTAGCTGTCAAGACAGCAACTGGTTCACTGACTACTGTCAAGGGTCATGCGAGGAATCATCCAGCTGCCAGCCCAACATGTGTGGCCCCAGCCATGGTGGGACAGCCTGCTGTTCTTCTACTGGCCACTATGTGACCAGACCGTGTCACGGAGGCAATTTTCTTCCCACCTCATCTTTTGTCTCCAGCTCCAGCATCCCGGTGTCCTACAGACCTCTGAACTACGTGTCCAGCGGCTGTCGACCACTGAGTCCACTGGTCAATACTTTCCAGCCTGCAGGCTGTGTGTCCAGTTGCTACAGGCCATTACCCTGCTTTTCCAACCCTGGAAGACCCATGAGTGTCCTGCCCTATGGATGTCAACCTTCCGCCTCTTTGGTCTACAGACCTCAAACCATTCACGTGCCCAGCAGCCTCCGGCCACTGCAGCCTCTTTCCAGTGGCTGCCGACCTCTGGCCCATGTGGTCAGCCCCTGCCACACATCCTGCTCTGTACAGGGAGGCCAGTAGCTTCTCCATCTAGTGCATACTTATGCTGAAGATCCGGAAGAGAGCTTCAAACTCCATGGACTTTTGCTTCTTTCCTAGTAATAACTATTTTTTCTTGTTTTCTCTGTACCTGATCTAAAGCAAGATGCTCTTTGTGCCTTTAATCTTGCTTTCATCTTTCAATGATATAAAAATTTGGTTGACAAAGCTATCAATATTGCTTGGCTGTGGGAAGAAAGTACTTGATTCATGCTATAAATAAATGAAATTGAATTAAAATTTGATTGAGATCTTTGTCATTACTTTCTTGTAACAGAAACAATCTAAACTGCTTGCAGAATTAATATGTAGAATAGGTGATACTAACCAAATATCCTTATCTGACATGAGATAGCTTGATGGTTTTGACACATAGGGACACTGGTCAGATGTACACAAGAAATCCCAGAAGTCCTTGGTGGAAGTTATGGTGAAAAGATAAGATTGCCCATGATCTGGCTTTACATATTTCTTTTGGGAATACATTTCCACAAGACTGTTCTAATTAGAAACTTACCCATAAGCTTCTGCTTTGGCTCCATGGATTCTATGGCTATTTACATAAGATAAATATGCCACACCTTGTTAGCATGATATCTGTTTTCCTTCATTTTTTATTGCCCCCCAGTCTGGCTTTTGGCCCTTCTACTCAATGCTATATACACATGAAACCCGAGCAGTCCTGGTTCACCTATAGATTCCCACACATCCGAGCCTTTCATGTCTTTCATAGCCACACATCCGAGCACCCTCTTGCATAAATACTTAAGACTTGATTGCCTTCCTGCCCCATATGCTTGAAAACCTGCACTAACTTTTAAAACACAGTTCAAGTTATGAAATTGCTGACCTCTTCATCAAAAAATTCTTATTTGTTTATGATGTTCAGAAGGAGTATATTCTAAGTGCAAGATACAGAAGTCAACAAGATAGGCATAAAGTATTAGTTTCTACTGAAAGTCATGTATCACGGGGCAAATCTCAATTAAAATTCAAGAACAGGAGAAACTACATGGGGTCAGAAGTAAGAAGAATGGCTACATCTTAGGAGTAGTGACTGGGATATAGATTAATGTCTATGTTATGTTCCAACCATCTCATTTTAAAATGATGTTAAAATAGCTTTACTAGATCAACAATAAGTATATATTAACAAAGGCAGGCTTTGTTAAGTTGTGATTTATTCTTTCAGGTGAGGAGAAGGAGAGGGAATGACAAATGCTTAAAACTAATAAGATGGAGTTGTCATCAGTTGAAAATATCCAGACAATCAGACAAATGAGACACACACACAAAAGAAAAAAAAAAAAAAAACAAGTGAGATTTTAAATCAGCAGCATAAACATGATAGTAAGAACTTGTTTTTTCTACTTCAGTGCCAGGGAGCTTACAGGCAAGATTAATGCTGACAACCAGTACCTTATATCTGGCACAGCAGGAAGGGCTGTTGATTCCTTCTTAGTGACCATTATTTTCTTTGCATTCTTTCAGGGCTTCTAAACATTCCAATTTCCCAAAAAGATAAATATTAATGTCTATAGAGTACAATGTTATTTTTTAAGAATATAATGTTATTTTAGTTTGTGAAGCATATTCTCCTGACCTTGTTAAGTTAGTGAAACATGTATATTTAAAAGAAAATTATAAAATGAAAGTCTCTACCTAAAGTACCTAGATCTGAGATATTATGCTAAATGTTACCCCTGCAAGGGTTTCCATCTCATTATGCATACCAGAGGTCTCTTTCCATGACTTTCCTTGAGCAAAAGCTACTGCAGCTTTCACCTGGTAGGAGCGCAGACACAATCTGGAGAGAATTCTGGAGGCTGCTCAGGGACCATTGTGACTGTGAGAACCTCCTGGGGCTGCAGTCCTGGGGATGCCTCACACTTCACGGGTTTCACTTCTAGGTATCCCACCAGTGTTTTTGTGAGAGAGAGCTGAGTTTCTCATTTCCTCTTGGCTCTGCCAGGAAAAAGGGAAGAGTTGGGAGACAAGCCCAGAACCTCCTCCATGACGCATCCCACTCTCTAAAGTCTCCAAGAGACTTCCCTGAATCTTATCAGGCTGAGGCATGAACATTTCTCCCTTTCCAGCCCACTCAAGCTCTTCTGGCATGGCTAACCGGTGGAGGGTAAGATTAAGAAGCATGTGAAAGGTCCTGGTTCAGAGACACAGTCCAATTAAATGTCTGCAACTTAATTACAAGCTTAGAGAATGCTTCCCTTTGGTTCTACCTTCCCAGCACCCTGACCCAGCTGTAGCATAATAGTAGTGGATTACAGTTGAAAGAGCTAAATTATTCAGGTCCTTCCTGAGAAAGGAATACCAAGAAAGCCAAAAGGCCCGTAGAGAACCAGAATCAAGGACACTAGACAAATAGGAAGCTCTTGCCACCACCAACTACAGAATATGTCAAACTCAGCCCAGCTGCTTGCTAGATAAACTTAAAATTCCAATGAAGGTATATTGATCTCAATTTCTACTACTTGAGGATAGCATGCCCAACTTAACCTAATAAAACAAACTAAATATATAAATACATAAAAATAAAAAATGAAATGCATATCAAAGAACTATAAAACAATGATCTGGGACAACACATCAAAATCACACCCAGACATAGATGATATATAGGTATTAGAGTGATCATGCCAGGAATTTAAAATGGCTGCTGCATATGTTCAGGATTCTAATAGAAAAAAAAAAAAAGATTACCTATAAAAACAAAAGGACAATGTAAGCAAAGACAGAAATTTACAGAAATAATTTTCAAAATGCTACAAATTGGAAACAGTGAACAAGAAATGAAGGATTCTTTTGATGGTTTCATTACCAGGTGAGACATAGTTGAGGAAAGTATCAGTGAGTTTGAAGCTAGGTCAACAAAAATTTCTAAAACTGAAATGCCAAGAGAAATAAAGAATAACAGTAAAATAAAATAGGCAAGAACTGTGAGACAATTTTAAAAAGCACAACATATTCTAAAGTGGAATATTGAAAAAGAAATTAAAACTAAAGCAAAATTATGACCAAGAACTTTCAAATTATAATGGGAAACATCAATTTAGAGAATTGGAATCCAGGAGACAAGATTAAAAAATAGAACCACAACAAAACATTATACTTGGGTATATCACATTCAAATTGCCATTAAGCAAAGAGAAATTCTGCAAAACTGGGAAGGGGAGTGTATCTTTTCTGTCAACTTAGGATAAGAAGCACAATTAGCTCCCTGCTAGAAATCACACCAGCAAGAAGTGTGTTGAGGGAAATACAAACAAGCCTGGGCGGAGGCTCTGTAGCCAATGCTCCAAGCATCATTCAGATCTTTAAATCAGGCGTGAGCTTCTCTTGTTGGTTTGCTTCTCTATTCTATGTTCACTAAAATGGCCAGGGTAATCTATTAAATCTATATACTGTTTCAGATTCATAATCATTGTTTGACTATATCATTTTTGTTTCATTTTTTGAGACAAAAATCTTTCTATATAGTTCAAGATGGCCTGGAAGTCACTAATCAATGCTGGCTTTGAACTTGTTTCTGATCCTCCTGCATCAGTCTCTCAAATGCTGGGATTACAGGATTGTCCCACCACACCCAGCTGGGCTGTATCATTTGATAGGCCCATTTGTATCCTTTGGAGTTACTTAAATTTGCAAAAGTGCTCAATCAATAAAGTCTTTCTATTGTATGCCAAATCCTCTCATGGTACTGGATAATAGTGAGAGGAAGAGAAAGAAAATAAGTGATAAGTACTGGTATAGAAGGAAGACCATCTAAGAGAGCAAAAAGTAATGTAAAAGTGATACACATAGTACTATAAATGGGAGAAATGATCATTTTTAGCAAGACTAAAAGTATTTTGTCCTTTGAAAATGTTACTAAGTTGTGTCTACGAAGAGGCAAAGGAAGCCTCAGAATCCAGGAGACAAGATTAGAAAAATATAACAACAGGAAAGCATTATAGTTGGGTATATCACATTCAAATTGTCATTAAGCAAAGAGAAATTCTGAACTGAAAAAGAAACAAAAAAAATTAAAACTAAAATATAATTGAAACAAAATTATGACCAAGAACTTAATGGGAAATACCAAGTTAGAGAATCATAATCCAGGAGACAAGATTAAAAAATATAACAACAAAACATTCTACTTGGATATATCACATTCACCCAGTGATCTACTGGGTGAGCAAGGTCTAGGGTGGAAACTTGAGGAGGCTGCAGGAGGAAGGAGGTCTGCGTAGCTGGAGGACAGAGAGAGAGAAGAGAGCAGAGGATCTGTCCATGCATCAGGGATGCTTCAGCTGTGTGCCAGGTACAGGGCTGCTCCCATCAGGTACAACTAAAATGTATTTAGCAGGCATTGGTTGTTTTCTAAAAACTAGAGTAAATTCAGCCAGCTAGCCTCTAATTACAGATGAATACTTCTCTGAGACTGGCTATATAAATCACCAGAACTCGCCAAGACAATAAACCTCAAATCTGTCCATGTGACACAAAATAGATGCTTTCTATCCAGAAACAATCTTGGAGCAGACCCTGCAAATATAATTTTGAGGCCTTCTTAAGCAACCATTCATTGATGTTTTATTGAGGGAACTCTAGGCTCTGACCTAAGATTTAGTACAGAAAATATCTCCAGGCCGGAGGAATATGAGAGGTGGCTAATCCCTCTTGCTTTTACTCTTTGTCAGTAGTTAAGCAGGGATAAAATAAAGAAGAGTAGAGTGAGACCTTCAGACATATCCTCTGACATATCAGAAAATGTAGTGCACATAACATTTCAAGCAACAGAAGTAAGAACCAGTTTTAGATCACAAAGGTGACATGGCCAACTAAGGAAACACAAGACTTCTTCGAATTTTGACTGTGATGTCTACTAAATTTCAACACAAAGCTAATCAAGCACTACTTGGCAAACATGTTTTTCACTGTTTGATGGCCAATCAAGTCACTAGAGTATATTTTGGGATTTTAGAGGAATCAGCACAAGAAATGTGACAAATAAAACATTCTTAATTTGTTAACATTGCTGATATATTTACCAAACTATTTTTTAAATATTTGTCATATTTTTAAATTTCGAGGCATTTTTGTTCTACTTATTTTTTATTTGAGCATTTCTGATCTTTCTTACTGATTTCATTAATTTTTGGGTTGGAAACTGCTGTATATGTTTTAATGCATCCTGTTAATCAAATAAATTTATTTCATTAATGGATATTAATCATTGCTGACATTTTCACCATCACTATTATTCTACATTTATTAGGAATTCAGATATTGACAGTTTGGAATGTGCGCAGAAACAAAAGTGTAGTGTTCTTATCCTCCACTAATCTAATTTGTGCTGAAACATGTCTAGCAATGAAACTAAGAATCCATTTTAAAAGGTAGAGTGAAGGGCTGGGAATAGAGCTCAGTGGCATAAACATCTGCCTGGTAAGTACAAGCTCTGAGTTTAATCCCTGATACTGCAAAATAAATAAATAGATAGATAGATAGATAGATAGATAGATAGATAGATAGTGTGAGTAGTCTAGCATTTGTCTTGATAATAGAAAATATCCTGTGAATTAATGAAAACACCCATGTCCTGTGTACACTTTTAGTATTTTCATTTTATGAGAGACAGTAACATTTTCCAGGAGGGTGAGAGCCCTTTAGCCCTCTTGGGCTCTAAGATATCATGAGAAGACATTTTTCTACACATAAGGCACCAATAACATGGGCCATACATGGAAAATGCTGCTAGTGAGTCTGCAGGACCAATGAATAGAAGCTTTGAAAGCTAGTCACATAGTGAGAGTGAGCTAAGGGCTTGCTTTCTGGATTGACACTGTTGTGCCAAACACATTCTTGGAAAGATCTCTCATGAATGTAGTGAAATCTTATAAATCCTACTTTGGCTACTTAAACCTTTCAATCAAATGCTGAAATTTTCAGTAGTAGAAAATTAATTCAAACTACTTTAGTAATTTAGTCTAATTATCTCATCCTTATACTTATTTAACACTAGGAGTAAATTTTTAAGGTCTTATGCTAAATTTTTCCAAACATGAAGCTAATAACAAATCTATCACTATCTAATACCTCATTGAAGAGCTCAGTATGCCTGTAATCCCAGTGCTTGGGAGTCTGAAAACAGGAGGATCACTACGAGTCTGATCTGTGTAGTGAGACCCTGTAGACCCTGTAGACCCTGTACTACATACATTAAAAAAAGAGCTTAGCAAATTGGCAAGCCTTTAAGTTACACCTCTGAACAAATATAATACTGATTGTACTATGTTTTGCTTTCCTAAATATATTGATCAACTTTATTATAAGATATATGTAAAATTACTTAGCAAAGCATAAAATATCCATTTTTAAACAGGAACATTCACACTTAAATGTTTCTAGGAAATATGCCTACATAAAAGTTTAAAGACATGAAAATTCAAATTATGAGGCTCATACTTCCTTCTGTGCAAGTACGTCATTCACCTATTTGAATCTACTCAATTGACATTACCTTGGGGCTTTCCAACTCACAGTGAATATCGACTACAGAAGTTTCTCAAGTACATCCTAAATCAAAAGACATTAATATTCTCCAAAAAACTCAAAGTAATTTTTGTTCTTTGGTTATTTACATCACTTGACAATTACTTGAGAAGGAGAGTATAGGATTTGTGTGACATTGACACTGTTATGTCAATTTGATTCAATGAAAGAACATTTAGAAGATGAGAAAATCCCACACTTGGGCATGCTGGGATGAGTCAGGGAAGCATGGAGCTGGGTACTGTGCAGCCACTGGTCTCTGTGTTCTGGCACCATCCCCTGATCTGCTTTCCAGCTGCCACAAACTGAGCTTCTCCAACCTGCCACACCCTTCTGCCATGGTACTTCTGATTTGTAGTCACCAGAACATGGACAGAAACCCCTGGTTTCATGAGCCAAATGAATCCTCCTCTACTTTACATTGCACTTGCCTGGTATTATGTCCCTGAAACAGAAAAGGAGAAATGAAGTTTGCTTAAAAGTTATCACAGGACCTTCTGAGAAATAATTTATTCTTGTCCAGGTATTTAAGATCAATGATTGCAGAAACAAATTAAGAGGACAAAGTAACACACTTGTATTTCCCTGACGCTCCACTTCTTTGTTCTGTTTAAGTCTATATATGTTAGTTTTGTATCCTAATATAAATTACTATTTTCAGATCTTACTACACAATGAAAATAAAGAGCACATACAGTAAATATCAAACAAAACATGTTGCCTGATTCCGTTGATCCTAACAAAGGAAGAATTGATGTGTTTCAATTCTTTGCTGGGCTACAAAACCATGTTCTATCTTCCTTATAAAATTCTTATTGGTTGATAAATATCTGGTCTTGAGAATCTTGCATGGGTTGCATCTCTGGAGATGATGATGGCCGGCAAGATGTATCTGTAATATATACTTAAGAATTTGTTACAGAAGATTCTCAACTGCAGGGTGAAAAACCTGCTATATTTTAGAGTACACTTGACAACTTGTTTGCTCTAGCAAAACCAACTCTCCATTAATCAATTTATTATTAGGAAGAAGCAGTGCATTAAAACACAATCTTCTTCCTTTCCAGTGGTGTGGACAGCAAATGAAAAAGTATAAGAAAAAAAAAAGGCAAAGAAAAATGCCAGCCTTGAAAGAAAAAAATAGCTCAGGGGTGAAGTATGAAACTATGTTGGTACAACACAGCTCAGTACCTTTGCCGAAAGTTGTAACTCCAATCATATTGATTCGGCAGCTTTAATTCAACAAATATTTTTGAGTTGCTTGTGTGTTCTGAGCACTATTCCACATGTTAACTGAATGTCATACATCAGCATGGATGCTTATTTTATCAAATTTTCTACATCCATAAAGAGGAGGCTCAAAAACAATACAATATTAATACCTTAGCATATGGTAGCACAACACTACTAAAGCTTTAATCCAATGATGTGCTTCTTCCAATGTCAAAATCATTAAATTGTGTGTGGGGTGGGAGACAATTTATGCAAAACAAAATACAGGAAAAGCTTTCAGCAGAAAGTTTCATTAGAAAAGAATTTCTGTCGTAGGATTTTCTGAAATACAATGGCTTTTTCTATACTTGCTTAGACCTGTCTAACCACTGTCTTTGAGAACTGGTGGATGGCAATTTTCTTGTCTTTTCCAACGAGTTTCTCAGCTATCTGGTGATAAGAATGTTGTCTTAGAGCATGCTTGACAACTTGTTTCTCATAGAGAAGCTTGCCCTTCATTAATCTAGGCACATGCCTACACATGTAGGTCAGCTTCTTAGATTCAAATGAAACTCTCTGATTATGAGCTGTAACTAGTTGAGTACAAAGCTGGGTGTGGTGATGTGTGTCTATAATCTCAGCACTCTCACAGGGTGAGGTAGAACGATTACAAATTACAACCCAGCCTGGGAAATTTAGTGATGTATGGAGATCCCATCTCAAAATAAAAAAAAAAATTCTCCATAATTTTATTGAGAAACAAATAGCAATGAGACAGTTTCAAATCAAATTGGTAGGA